>LS055560.1:0-15118 GCA_900241095.1 Acartia tonsa | reverse complement strand
AGGCCCATAATCAAATAATCCCACCCCTTAAAACGCCCTTTTTTAAAATTAGTATATATAATCAAAATGCCCCCCCCTAAAGCAAAGTGCCCCCCCCGGGGCTCTTTGCTTTAGGGGGGGGCAAAATTTTACAAAATCTTCAAAATGCCCCCCCCTAGACAAAGTGCTTCGCACGTCACTGAGAGGATTCGAATGGCGTAACCGCTAGAAGATAAATAATGCAAGTCAAAATATCTCAAACAAACCATGGAATCTTTTCTATCTTAAACAGCAGTTTATTAACGTTTACTCAATATCGTTTCATTAACATCGAATTTTAGAGTAGCTTGTAAAGTAGTAAGCTTTTTTGTCTGAAGGTTAGAATTTCAATATCTATGAAATTTACTAAATGAATTTTAGAGACGCCTTATATATATATATATACTTTAAAATTAGGTTTTGGGTAGAATTTAGAGCTATTGCCGTATGAAAGGGGTAAATTTATTAATATAAGTCAATTTAATAATATAGTTACAAATTGCCCGCGAGGTGTCGCATTTGCAAACTTTAGTTGCTATTTTATATGTAATCAAATTAAAATAAATGATTTTTTAAAAATTTAAACCAGATATAAATATAAAATTTTTAATATTATTTTTTCCTTAAACAAAATTTATCGTCGTTTTTTTTAAGCGCTTACTTATTTAATGAAAGTAATAATAAATACTGAAAATACAAAATATAGGACAGTTTATTAAATACTGCTTTCTTTCATAATTACGTTATATTTTGAGTTCTATTGAACCTATCAGAATTATTTATCACATGGTCACCTGCCACGCGTAGTCTATGGAAAGGGGGGGGGGGGGGGGGTAGAGTTAATACAAATTTGAGCGCCGCAATCGAACAGTCATTGGGCGCTTTTGAGAATGTTGATGTAAAAGGTGGACATCCAGGGAATTGAAACAACCCCCTCAATTTTGTTATAAGTTGGGTTTAAAAATATCGAATTGCGCATCACCTGGCAACGCCCTGTGCACGCCACTGTCGGGAATGATATGTGAAAGTAAACAATGATTATAAATATCTAGGTATGTTATTATTTACATTACTTAATGTTTGTTTAGTAAAGTTTAAAAGCGCAAAATATTATAGTAGAATGATATCTGTGTCCGTCTGTCTGTCTGTCAGTCTGTCTGTTAGTCTGTATGTCTTTCTGTCAGTATGTCTGTCTGTCTGTTTATCTGTCTGTCTGTCAGTTAGTCTGTCTGTCTGTCTGTCTGTCAGTCTGTCTGTCATTCTGTCTGTCAATCTGTCTGTCTGTCAATCTGTCTGTCTGTCAGTCAGTATGTCAGTCTCCCTGTCGGTTAGTCTGTCTGTCAGTCTGTCCGTCAGTCAGTCTGTCTATCTTTCAGTTGTCTGTAAGTCTGTCTGTCCGTCAGTTTGTCTATCTGTACGGCTATCTCTGTCTGTAACATTAACCTATGGACCAATTGGTTTTCTGTCTGTTATTTAAGGAATAATATCCTAAAGGTCATTAAAGGTTTTAGGCTATTTTATGGAGGAAGGGTGATAAAATCCACTTTGCAAAAGGGAGAAAAAGATTTTCAGTAGGAGTGGCGAAGCCACAAAGATAAAAAAAATCACAATGTTTAGTCAAATAGCTTAAAACCTGCATTTGACAAATACAAAATTTCCTTAGAATTGCCGAACTATCTTACGAGACAAACATACATACATATACTACTTTTATATACTTTCTTTGATAATATCAATTTTCAGTGCGTTTATTAAGGGAAAATAAGGTCCTAACCTGAGGCTACTTATTGAAGGTGTTCAATTTCTTCCGCTTATAAAAAAATGAAAGTAGTATTTCATATTTGCAAAAAGACAAAAAAGCAAAAGCATAAAGGTTTTATTATGAGAGAGAAACAAAGGGAAATGTTTGTGCTGTTGTAATAATATTTTGGGAACCCCTAACTCTTCGGACCTACCCCTGCAGTGTCCTAACCCTGCCGTGCTACCCTCAGTATCTAAGATAACCTAACCTAACCTGACCTAAAGTAATAACAAATCAGATAAAAACTACCACACTCTTAATTTTAATATTTTGATTTTTAAAAATAAGTGGCGGGTTTTCAGTGCTCAACTGGGTGTTTTTGGGAAACGCCAATATTTTTGATGATTTGTGGGGAAGTGATTTCTCACCCTTTAGAAAATCAACACTATGATACCACAAGAAAATTAATGCCCAAATCTAATAATTAGTAAATGCGAAGCTTCTCTATAATTGAGGCCTTTAAGCCATCTATTATAGGTTTTATATATGATAAAATCATATGATCGATATGAAACATGCTAATTATAACTAAGAACTGGTTTTGCATTTTGGCTTAAAGGGAAGTTCATTTTGTAAGTTTTTTGGTTGGATTAACAAAAAAAAACAGATCTACAATGGTGTCTATAGAATAGCAATGATTAAATAAAAGAAATTCCCTTGTAATTCACATAACATTAATAGGTACGACAGGGTCAAAACTTCATCCTTAACAGACTGACAAACATACCAACAATTGTCACTTATAGAGTGACTGCACAAAAAAAAATTTTCTGATGCTTATATTAGTCGAAAACAAATTTAATAACATGTATTTTGGCCATAAATTTCACATAAAGAGATTAACATACATCCTTCTACTTTGGCATATAAACATCCATTTACCAGAATTACTGAAAATTATTTCAAATGATTTTCCGAAAAAAAATTTAAATCTGATGAAAATTGGCTAATTTATGCCAAATAAAAATAATAATACACAATAAATAAAATTTTTGTAGGTCATTATTGTAACCAATTCATATGATGAGAAACAAGGATGACAACAACCATATGTAGCGAAGCACGAAATATCGTGAATGGGAATAAGAAAAAGGAGATATAAAGAGCATTTGTTGAAAACAATTATAAAATTATATTTAAGAAAAAATCACGAAACCTTTATCATTTATTTTATATTTTTTAATATCTATATATTGTAAAGGTAAATTACATACTAGATACTCATTGGAATAGGGAATCTTCACAAAAAATTCAGCCGTCTATATTAAATAGCAGCTGAAAAAATCACATTTACCCCATAGCATTAAGGACTGACTATCTGACGGGCGGACAGAAGTGTAAATTGTATGGTAGATTGGCTACTAAAAAAGTCGGATCATGGAAAGAAAACAAAGTAACTGGGTTCATTGAATTTTCACAGTAGCTTTTCTCCTATTTCCAGCCCCTGCAAGGGGCTCTTACCATGCGGGTTCATTTTCCAAACCCTGCGGGGCAATCATTATCATTTACCTAACCGAAAATAACCTAAAATAACCTATCAAATCTATTCATCTAATTCAAGCACCTGGGGGCTCTAACCTTGCGGAGCCGATTTCCTAACCTAACACTGCGGGGCAACCATTATCATTTAACTAGCCTAACCTCAAATAACATATCAAAATCTATTCATCTACTTCAAGCCCCTGTGGGAGGGTTTACCCTGCGGGGCAATCATTAACATTTACCTAACCTAACCTAAAATACGACAAAACCCGCTACTTCGTTTTCTTTCTATGATTTAAAAGTCTTATTATTATTGGAAAATGTACAAATATTTAAATAAAATAGTTTCCCTTGAAATAAAAGTAAAATTAATGAGATGTCTCAGGGCGAGCCCAATTATCGCTATCAATATTAATTGATTCAATTAATTTTCACTAAATTTCATCAAGGGGCGTGTGAGAGGGGGGTGTTTTGAGATATTTTTACACCCCTCAACCCTATCTACAAATAAAAACTTGTGGTATTAGAAATTCACATAGTCTATGAAGGGAGAGAGGAGGCATTGGGCTGTTGATTGCAATTTAAAATAGTCCCAAAATTTTATAGTAACTTTTTTGTATTCGTTGGTTTTTATTGAATTTAGTTAGAGTTAAAGTGTCCAAACATTTCAACTACTAATTGTAATTTACAGAAGTCATAATCTTTATGTATCATCATTGGGGATGTGTATCAATTTATCGGATATTGTTTTATCTCTTTAGATTCCTGGGTTGGTGTCTTTATTGCAAAAGAAGTGCATTATCAAATCTATGAAACCTCTCATATTATCCCCTTTCATAAAAGCTTGGACTTCATTGAGCCTGAGATTTTGAAAACTACTGCTAAATACATGCTATAGTGTTGTCAAAACTATATGGAAAATTTGTTGCGGCCCGAGCACCCCGCTTGCAAAATCCTGTGTACGCGCCTGTCTATTTATTTTCATAAAATTAGCAGTCACCTAACTTGGCAAAATTAGACATAAAAATCTGCAATTTTTTGCAAAAAATGTTATATAATCATATTTAATTGCTAAATATGTATATATAATGTGTATGTTATTACATATATTCATTTATTAATATTATTAATATTTCACTTAAATAGTAATTTTGTTTATCTTAATTGGGTCTGAACATCAATTTTCGTCCTTATTATCTATCCCTTTTGTAAATTAAATAAACTACTATTTCTTTATATTTAATAAAGTTAAACTTCAAGGAGAAGGGATGTGCTATTATAAATTTCTATAATATTACATAAAGAAGTATAGTATTCAACAATTGATAAAATTGGTTTTATTATTAAAAAAGTTTAGCTAAAATTCTGAATGTTTCTTCGAATATTTTTCTTCAAAAAAGAAGCTGCAAATTTAGCTGAGAAATTTTTATGAAAATTTGAAATAAAGTGGTGATAGCTGACAGAATAAAGACAAAAAGACGGTCTAGTCACATTATAACTACATGCTGTATACTTTTTTGACAATTTGTTTTAGCTATTTCTCCTTTTATTTTAGCGATATTTTTCCACTATTATAACGACAGTAGCAAAAATTTATTAGAAAGTACATTAGGATGGAATGTTTTCATTAAAAATAACGTTTAACCTCCCCACTCCCTGACAATTTTATGACATGAAATAATCCAACTTTTTGCCCTTTTTATTTCTCCCCTTCTCTGAAACTTACGGGAGGGAGAGGACAATGAAAGTTAAATAAATCTTTCACCTCCCACCTCTAATATTTGTCGGGTACCAAAGCCAATTTTCACACACTTTTTATGGGAGGAGGATTAATTTATCTTCCATTGTCTTACCTCTTAATCCCTGATGACACAAAACTTTTATATGAATAAGAAATTGAAATTTTATTTGAAACATTTAAAATCTTGTGATTTCGGCAGTTTTTGCCGCCCTCGGCCGACACGCTGCTTTTTTTTCGTGGTAGCACAACTATTATATATAACTGGGTTTGTCCGTATGTCCGTCCGTCAGTTCTTACACTAAAAAAGAAAACCAACAATTTCTTTCATTTTTATTATTATCATCAAATATGCATTGATAAATAAGTGATAAGAAAATGGAAGATTAATTGATATACACCCCTAAGGTTGATAAACAAAATTACCCCTTCTATCGATTAGTATAAATTGGTTTAAAGTTTTGACACTCCTAGCTTAAAACCAACCAATAATAATTCAATTAAAGTACCCAAAGTTTTTGATCCAACAAATAGATTAAATAGATTGTAAAACTTTGGGTACCAGTGTAATTTTCAGTTCAATGTTTCCTCCCTCCCTGTCAAGTATGACATTTTTAAAAAATGAGCAAAAACCTCTTGCTTTTTACTATATGATACAATACAGTTCCTAATTATCAAAAACATATTTAGTTTGTTATTGCTGCGCTACTTATAGAAATTATTATCCTTGTATTGTTCATAGCATGAAATTTTTGTGGCGAAATGATTTTAAATATGTTACAAGGACATAATAGAAAGAAATAGGGGTTATTTAATTCTTTGGCAGTTTCCTAATATCTTCAAATGAAGCAATAGTATTTCCCTCCTCCTCCGTCATAATAATATTTTAAGGCTCCTTCCTTGGCATAAAAAAAACATCGTAAACCATATAAATCCTGACTGGTTGGTAAAAAAAAGTTAATATTATAATTGTACGTTGTATATCCGCGGAAAGCCGTTTATAATACGATGCGATAAATCACTATTCTTACATCTTACATTATTTTCTGGGAGGGAGAGGGCATTGACTGTAAATATTTTTTGCCTTAAAAACTTTTATTGAATTTGATTGAATTCTACAAATGGGTAATTAGATTTATCATCATTGGGAATGTATTTTGATTTGCAGTCTATTGTCTTATCCCTTAAGATCACTGATAATTTATTAGCAGAACTCTAAATTACATATCAAGGTTTTAAAAAGAACAAATTGGGGTTGTTCAGGGTTTTTGTGATAAGTAAATCCTTGTATAAAAGTAACAGGATGTCTGTTTGTTGTACCTGTATTTAAGAGGTAAAAAATGAGGTAAAAAAACTAAAACCGCCCTTAAAACTTTGAATCAAAGATAAAATAGCCTAAACCCATACCGAGATCTATGTAAAACTTCTCTAAAATTTAACCAGATCTACAATCATCACAAGTTATGACTAATTAAGTTCTTAACGGATAAATTACTTTAAACGATTATTTTTTAATTGAATTGAAAATGGGGAAGGGAGAGGGGTTAGTACTTTTCCCTGTAGATCTATTCCTGTTGTTCAGCCTCTAGGGGCGTCTAAAACTGTATATATTCTTTTTTTTCATTTTTATATCCGCGGAAAGCTGTCTATAATACGATGCAACAAGAAGCTAATCTCTAATAGTATTATAGACTTTTCCCTAAATCCTTTGAGTTTTTGCTAAATATACATCAATCCTATATAAATCTCTCTCTTTAAATTGAATAATTATTTTGCCCTTGCTATTTAAATCAGGAATCAAAGGATAGGTGGGTATAGTCGCTTTCGTGACAACGCCTCTTAAGGAGCGTTTCGTCGTTTTTTCGCAGTAGCTTTTCTACTACTTCTAAACACTGCGGGTGGCTCTAACCCTGCAGGGCAATCTCCTAACCTTACCTGAAATAACCTATCAAAAGCTAATGTGAAAATACGACGAAACGCCCCTTAAAAGGCGTTGTCACGAAAGGAACTAAACCCGGATAGGTACATGGATATGTAAAGAAAAGTAGCATTATCATAAGATATGTGATTAATGGGTTAAGTACAGTGGCGTTCACACGATTTCACAGGTTGTGGGGTTGCAAAATCATTATTAGGGGGTGACAAAATGTGGATGGCAGGCCTTTCCAAATACTATTTTTAAAGGGGATGTTACCACCTCTTTACCATAATCTACTGGTTGATTATTTGATTCATCTTATAATCGCCCACACTACCTTTATTTGACTATCATACTATAAGAGACAACCAATCCTTTGATTAAAAGACTTTTCTCCCCACAAAGCAAAATCGTATGAACCCTAACTCACCTTTTGAAAAATATTTTTTATGTGAACACCCTATCCCTTGAATTTTAAGATTATATCACCCCCACATTTTTCATGTTTACTTGAGTCGGGGTTAAGCAGGGATACAGGGATAGGACAATGAACGAACTCTCAAAATTTTGTGTGTTTTTCTATTTTTAGAGTCGGTCCGTATGTAACACGTTCTTCAATACACCCATTTTTACATCACGGATAGATTTTATCGTTGATTATAGGCATGTTATAATATTCCTATCAATTTGAAACTTTGTATGATAAGTTAGGTATAACTTAGAAAGTGTTGCTGTTCTAAAATCCTTAACAAATAGTCCGTATGTCCTTTTTAAAATATTTTATATTCAACTAACTCTAAACATACGGACAATCAGATTGAATTGTAGATGGAGACCAGTTTTCTGACTGACAAAAATACTAACATATGATCAGTCAAAAAAAGTTTATGTTTGCCAATCCTTTCATGGCTGACTTCAGCCTTATAATAGATGTATTACTACTTGGATGTTGCACCAGATTTTCATGTACTCTGCTAAAGTGATGGCTAAAATAAAGATTTACCCCTTTACCCCATCCTCTCCTCTTCTTATGGATGAACGAACTGACCAATAAATAAGGACCATATAAGTTTTCCCTTACATTATATCCACATATATCCTTTATCCATTAGCCTTATAAATGATAAATTTGACTAATCATAAAATGTTTTTCTTTAAATTGCACATATGCAAATTTGTTTTTCAAGAGAAAAAATAAATAGATCATCAATTAATCTCAATTTTATACTCCTTGATTAGAATAATCCTTGTCTAAGAGTCATAACTTACACACAGAGAGAGGGGACTATGGGCTGTTTATTATACTAGTCCCCAATGTTTCATAATAGTATTTTCTTATTTGTTGGCTTCACAACTTTGGGGAGTTTTGATTGGTTGATTCTTTAAGTTGAGCGTTCAAACATTTCAACCACTAACTTTATTATACGGCAAGGGTAAAATTGTGTATCATTATTGGGGATATAAGTCAATTATCGGCCATTGTCTTATTACTGCCTAAATTAGCATGGTAAATGGGGATATACAAGGATACATGTTTTCTACACTATTTATGTTGTTTATGTTTATGTTAGTAAATTTTGTCTATAGATAAAAAGATTGAGAAATTCTTTTTATTAATTTTTCCAAATATATTTTTAATTTTTCTCAACTGATATTAGTGGCTGTATCTTATTTATTATATTTCTGCAAAAATATTAGACAGGGTATAAATCTGCAATAATGTGTTTCATCTTGTTTAATAAATATATTTTGTAAATTATTAGTCTTAGTTTGGGAATAAATCAGCATAACTGTATTTCATTTTGTTTGTTATATATATTTACAAAATATAGGATAGGAAATAACTCAGCAAAAATATATTTCATCTTGTTTATTATTAAATATTTGGAGATTATAACATTGGGAATACCCTCATAAAAGTTGTGTTTTGTCTTATTTTTTTTTCTTCAAAATAAAGGTCTGGGAATAACTCAGCAAAAAAAGTATATTTTATCATATCACTTTTATTATAATTTTTTTTCTTCAATATATTGATTTAGGAATAGCAAAGAAGTATTTCCTCTTGTTATATTTTTGCAAAATATTTTATTTGTAATTCCTCAGAAAAAGTGTATTTTGAATTGTTTATTATATTTTTAGCAAAATATTGGGAATAACTTAACAAAAATGAATTTCATCTTTTAATATATTTTTGTAATTTATTAGTCTTAGGAAAAAAACAGCAATAATATATTTCAACTTTTTAATCATATATTTTTCAAAATATAGTTTTGGAAATAATTGAGCATAAATGTGTTCCATCTTGTTTATTATATTTTTGCAAAATATTTGACTGGGTATAAATCAGCAAAAATGTGTTTCATCTTGTTTATTAAATATATCCAGATTATAGGATTGGGAATAACTCAGTAAAGATATGTTCTGCCTTGTTTATTATATTTCTGCAAAATATTAGTCTGCAAATAAAGCAGCAAAAATGTAGTTTATTTTTTATATAATTGGAAAATATGAAATTATGCAAATAATCTATATGCAAAATATTGGATTTGGATTAAATTAGCAAAAATGTAGTTAATTATTATTTTTTTTTTTAATACTTGAAAAGAAATGTATTTGTTTCATTTTTATATTTTTGCTAAATATTTGACAAAAATTTAAATTTATAGAAAATATAATTCTAAATGTTATGCTTATATTTTTGTGAGAAATTTATCCTGTTAATTTTTCTATTGTTTGTCTGTTAATA
Organism: Acartia tonsa; assembly: GCA_900241095.1. NCBI lineage: Eukaryota > Metazoa > Arthropoda > Copepoda > Calanoida > Acartiidae > Acartia > Acartia tonsa. The sequence goes on along the minus strand of LS055560.1, from coordinate 5,415 downwards.
TCTCAAAAAGATTTGTGGCAGGAAAGCTTCTTGGGTGGTTTTAATGAACTCTTCCTCCCTATTCAAATACAGACCCTCAAATAAACATTGGAGTAGTCACAATTTTAATTTTTGTGTGGTTGTGTGACAAAATAGACATATATATTTCAAATTCTGTGATATTTTCCTTTTATTGCTGTTATAAACTTCTTCCTAGAATTACACGCTGTCTATATTTATTTCTGTGAGGTTGCATAAAAATAAAAATGTATATTCTAAATTTCTGTGATATTAAGCTTTTTTGTAATGGTTTCTTTTGCTATAATAAACCCAATCCTATCATAACAAGCTTTCTATATTTGATACAGTCAAAATTTGAATTTCTGTGATAAAAAAAACATGTTTAGTGCAATTTTTGATTTTATGTATTAATAAATTTTAAGTTGTATTTTTGCTGTTATAAATCCAAGCTGTCATTACTTGAAATACATAAAATAGTCGCAATTTTAATATATGTGAGGTTGCATTACAAAATAAACATGTTTTTTTGTGATGATTTGCTTTTTTATTTTTGCTGTTATAAGCCCATTCCTAGCATAACAAGCTGTCAATATTTGATAAATTAGGAGATATGAGAGAATATACATCTGGATGGAAGGGAGATTTTAAGCACTGTTGTAATTTTGGATTAATTCTCCGGGAGGGAGGGGACAATGATATGTAAAATATCGCCCATTGTCTTAAGATGCGAAGGGGTAGGGAAGCGGAAAAAATGAGATATAATTATCCTTTACATCTGATTTTTAGAATACTAATTCCTAGGACAACAAATTACAATATTATTAGGGAAGCATTACTATAATAAAGTCCTAAAATGTAAGTATGTTGTTTAAACAGTATCCTGTATTTAACAGTTATGCAACAAAATTACGTCAATTTAGAAAAAATTAGATCTGGATTTTGCTTATTCAGTCTGCACTCTACAAGAGTTAATGTTAGTTTGTCCTACCGTTTCAGAGCTTCGCTTTTATAGATGTTGTCATCCTTGTATAAAATAAATGTGTAATTTAAGATTAAGACATATTCACATTGAAAGCTTTAATCAATGGTTTATTCGTTAGGTGTGATACCGTATGTTGATCAAATAGTTTAGTTAAAATATCGCCGCTAGATGTCTCATTAAAATATATTTATAACTACATTGTACAAATTAAAATTTCTAAGAGATAATTTAATTAATGTTTTGAAAATTATTTATAATTTTGTACGTTTAAATATAAAATTATTGTATGTAATTATTGGTTGTTTTGTTAATACACTTTGTAGATTGTAAATACATAGTATATATACATGCATAAGCAGTTCTGCCAGTTATCTGTAAACTTGACATATCTTCCCATATGTACCAATTTATATTGTTCAATGAACAAATTAAGAGTTCGCACATCCAATGACGCTACTAATTAAGAGATTACTCACAAGATATAATGCATGGTAAGTCATGAGTTAATAAGATGCTTTGCACCTAGAATTTAGGGCTACTGCTAGAAAATTTTTTGGAAACATAATTTCAAAATATGTAAGTCTAAAGCCATCCTTGGACCTTTGTGAAGCTTACACGAATAAGTAGAACTCATTCGAGGCCCAGCAGTTATCAAAGTCTTAATCTTCTTACAAAAAACCTTACTACTTTTTATAATAGGATAAAATTAGCACGAGGTCTTTCGCATACCTAGTTCTAATTAACCAATAAACTCTTATATATATAATGGTTAGGTTATATGGTTTTATTTCCGCCAATATTGTTCAATAAGATCACTATTAACCCTAGAAAAATTTCTGACCTTAATAGATCAAAGGGGGGGTGGGGGTGGAAGCAAAACACCTACCCAATTTTTAACAAAAAGTTTAATTAACGCATATCATGGTTTCTTAAATTGTTCCTAAATACTAAAATAAGAACAAGAATCACCATGCCAAATTTTGAATCAATAGGATAATTCTAACATGCCTAAACTATAAGAGCTATTTGTTAGTCTCGGACGTACGAACGAACCGACCTTAATTATAGAAAAGTTTCGCTGTAAAAAATGGTTGAATTAAATTAAGTTCTTAATCTAAAATTCTCTTAGATATTCCTCATTTTTCTCTAGTATTACCCTTGAAGCGAAGCTTTTCTACATTTACGTATGTCCGTCTGTAAGCTTGTATTTGTTCATTCAGACATGTTAGAAATGTCTTATTGATTTAAAACTTATCATGAGTATTTCTGCAACAATTAGACACAATCATATAAGCGTGTAGCTACTCTAGAAAGTATGTAAGTTCATTTTTTAAAAGATTATCTTTTTTGCTATTTGACCTCAATTTTAATATAATAAACTTTAACTCAAAACTTAATTATGTTGATTTTTAGAACGATAAGGAAGAGTGTTATAAGCACAGCATCTCTGAAAGCAAGTTTTATAGTGAACGTAGTGTAAGAACAATCCGACTATATTATTGATTAGAAAGTGTTGACACTTCTGTAAGAGTGTTTAGTTTTTTTTTCTTATTCCGGTGATGTAAAAAGTCAGGTATAAATGATTTAATTTTTTAGGATGTCGGACAAATAGATATAGAATACTAGATATATTTACAGTGGTGAATTTGTCTTTGATTTAGGTTGCTAATATGGACCTCATTTATTTGTCAGTTCGTTTTTTCAGTAAGAGGGGAAAGAATGTTGTAAAAGGGATGGATGGGGAGTATCGTTATTTCAGCCAGATGCAAGTATCACTTTATGAGAGTACGTGAAAATCTGGTGCAACCTCCAGGTAATTATATCCTATTATATATAGTAGACTGTTTTTTTGTCTGTAGCAAAGGATCTCGCTAACCACTGAACCTATATGGTTCTTCACAGTGAATCTTTACATAGGTCATTTTGGGAAAAGGTTCTCCAGCCTCCAAGGAGAAATAACCTCTAGAAAAAAATTAAACTCCCCCAAATTACTTTTTCTTTTTTAAAACTTAACTTAAGAAATGGGGTTAGGTCCCCTGCACCTTAAGAGCCTCTTGGGGCTTCTAGTATTGATCATTTTAACCGTTTTGTAAATTTTCATCCTTGTTTGTTGAGTAAGTTAGGAAGATTAATAAAATGATTTCACCTCTCTTCAAATTCTATTTGAGAACTTTTGAAAAATTATCCCTCAGGGTCGGTCCAGTGGTGAGGAATATTTATTCGGAAGTTTAAAGTAGAGAGAAAGAGGGGACATTTGGCTGTTTATTACACGAGTCCACAAAGTTTTATAATAACGTTTTTCTCATTCGTTGTCTTAACAACTTTGGGGTGGAGACTTCCATTGAATTTTGATTGGTTGGTTCATTAAGTGTAGTGTTCAAAGGTTTCAACCACTAGGTTTAATCTTCAGAAGGGGTAATTTTGAAAGGTTGGTTCATTAAGTGTAGTGTTCAAAGGTTTCAACCACTAAGTTTAATCTTCAGAGGGGGTAATTTTGAAAGGTTGGTACATTAAGTGTAGTGTTCATAGGTTTCAACCACTAGGTTTAATCTTTAGAAGGGGTAATTTTGAAAGGTTGGTTCATTAAATGTAGTATTCAAAGGTTTCAACCACTAGGTTTAATCTTCAGAAGGGGAATTTTGTGTATAATCTGTCGGGATGTATATCAATTTATAGGCCATTGTCTTATCCCTTGAGATCCCCATAGATCTTGAGGGATAAGACAATAGATATTAAATTGATGCACTCCCCCCAATATGATTAACAAAATTACAGCTTTTTGAGATTATAACTTTTGATTTGTGCTATTTCTCCAATGGGGGAGATTGTATATTATAACCCTGCAGGCCTCTACATGCAGGCTGCGGTGCTTTAACCTTGTGGGGCTACCATATACCCAATATAACCTAACCTAAAATGAATAAATGAAAACCGTATCACCTATTAATTTTAGAAGAAGAGGTTTCTGTGCTCGATTTGGCACTTTGAGGGAAAAGCTACTGTTTTAAAGCTAGGCTTTCCCATAGACGTCCAAGCTTGCGGCTAAATTAAGTGTTTACCCTCCTCAAACTTAGAAACCCCTCGTTTTACCCCCTCAAAAAAAAGTAAATTGCTACCCCTAATCCCCCAATTAATTCCCTTAAAATATAAAGCGTTAACGTCCTTATTTACTCATGAACTAACTAAAGTCTTTTGGAATACATGTCCTTCAATTTCTCTGGGACATAATTAGAATTTTAAGTAACAACAACGAAAAAGATGAAATATTCGCAGTTAAGAAATTACAATCATTTTTAAAAGCGAAACTTTTCTATAATCAGGATTTGTTAGCTCTTTTCCTAAACTTAGAGTTTTTAGAATTGCTTAATGATTTCAAACTTTGCATGATGATTTATGTGAGTACATTTAGGTACAATTTAGGAAGCATAGCAACTCTATAATAGTTACCAGAAAGTCCCACGTCCATGTAAAATATGCTGGTTTTTAACTTTTTTACAACAACTTTTTGTATTAGTCATTAGTAAGAACTGCCTTCTTATTTTCTATCCCCTTAGCTTTAACACCAACCCCCCCCCCCCTCTAGGAAACTGCGGTGAACGCCAGTGTTTTTGATATTTTTAACCAATAATTTTAATCTAGAGAAGGGGTAAATTTGGTAATCCATAATTGATTAAAAGATATTGTCATACCTGAGAATAATAAAACTAACTAGCAGACATAATTATTTAAAGAGAAGCTATGCACTGCAAGATTAAGTTTTTTCTTCCGGATAAAAGTTTAAATTTGAATATAAATCTTTTTTTGTGGAGTGTGCTATTGTTTCCCCCCATATCAATGTCTGATAAGTGTTTCATATAGAAAAATAGGGAGTGAGTGATTAGCAGAATGTCAATTACACAGGTGTCTAATGTTGTTTTTTCAGTCTTTGGTTAAAGACTATTGTGGCTTTTATTAGACCTTGATTGGATTGTACTAACTAAGTTAGAGTTAAAACTTTTCCACCAATAAAATAATTATTTTAGGGGTGTACAACAATTTATTATTGTCTATTGTCTTTTCCCTTGCATGTAATTTAGAGGGGATGAGCAAAGAAAAAGTGCGTTAGCAATAAAGTGCGTGCAAACGGGGGGGGGAACCAGCTCTGGCAAAATTAAGGGGGGTGGACACTAGGGGTGGGCCGGATATCCTGTTTGGCCGGATATCCAGCAATTTTCGATATCCGGCCGGTTACCGGATATTGAAACTATCAGGATGCTGGATATCCGGCTAATTTTTAATGCCGGTTATCCGGATACCGGACATCCGGTATCCGGCCAAAAAAAGTATCCGGCCCAACCCTAGTGGATACATCCCACTAAATGTCCAATTCCTACACCTTAATTGGCAAGGCTCTACCTACAGCCTCTAAAACGTCTCCTAATACAGCCAGGGGG
>LS055559.1:0-15121 GCA_900241095.1 Acartia tonsa | reverse complement strand
AACAGAATTAGCTGTGTGCGTAGCATCACTATAATATCTTGGTTTCCGCATGGCCCAGAGTTGCCGAATACCACATAATTATTATTTTCAAATCTGTACTGTCAATAAAAACATTCACAAGTTAATAAAGGACAGGATAATAATAAGACAAATAAGATAACAAAAACGGATGATTTAAAAATAAATTTACCTAAACAAATTAAATACATTTCTTTAAATCTACAAAAATAGACCAAAAGCTAAACTTAAAGGCTTTAATCTTGCTAAATTGCTGTGCATAATTAAATGGTCCTACACCCATTAAATACTGAACGCTTTGATTAGACCAGTTTTGACTGAAAGCCATAACTGTTCATGTTAATAAGTAGCGCCTGTTTTGGGCCTATGTATTCCCCATACTCTAATTATTTATGTCATTCTACTGACATAACAACAGTAGGAAAAACTTTTAATGCCACAGAAGCGAGTAACAGATAAAAACAGATATTAATGCAATCTAGTGAATGAATTGTTTTTACTAATCCATGTTGAATTAAAATGATTAATGTCATTCAGACTGAAGAGGTGCCGTGTTCACAAATATATTTTTCTAAATAAATAATTATAAAGAATATGACTTTTTTCCTCCAGCGAATTTTAACAGAAAGGTTTTAAAAATGTGAAAGTTTTTTGAAAATATAGACAGATACAATGATTTTACAAAGATAGATCGACAAACAATCCTTAATAGTACAAGCTAATAATTTGACAGACTTAACATAGATAGATAAATTTATATTGACAAAATCTTTGATATTGCAGGCTGAGAAAAGTTTTAACTTTGTTAAAAGTTTTGGAACTCAAGTATAACTTGATATAATAGCATGCCAATATGTGGGGTGTCTCCATAATCCAGTAGAATTTTGGAACTCAAGTATAACTTGATAGAATAGCATGCCAATATGTGGGGTGTCTCCATAATCCAGTAGAATTTTGTAACTCAAGTATAACTTGATAGAATAGCATGCTAATATGTGGGGAGTCTCAATAATCCAGCAGAATTTTGCACACCATATTCTTGGGGGTAGGGTTCTCTTAGAAGATTTACATATGTATCAAAATTGCTTTAGGCTATTTAATTTTTATATCACAGTTTTTAGATGGTTTTAGCTATTTTCAATATTCGAATACTGAACCCCTATCATACAAAGTAGGGAGTTACCATTAGTATCTCGATACCCATTAAATCGGATGGGTTTTCTATTTAAGGAGAACTTAATATAGGACCTGAGATTGACTTAAACTATTCATTTTAGGCTATTTAAACCCCCCTTTGCCCTCGAACAAAGATCATCCAGATGCTACAACAAATTTAGATTGTAAAATGCTTAAAATTCCGTTCAATATTTGCTAAATAATAGCAACCAAAACATAATACATTGAATGAACATGTCAATATGTTCAGTTCATATGGGTTAAAATAGCTAGGCTGACAGTAAAAGATGACTAATAATAACATGCCATTTATAGCGGTCGTACGCGGTCATACACAATGTTGTATGGGTGACGCAAATTTCAAATCTCAGTTTTTGCTATTTGATGTACTTATTTCTCGATAAGATAAACGATAAGATTATCTAATTCGCTTTGATATAATGATGATTTTTTCTCAAATTGCAAAACTAAGACCTGAAAATTACATCAGCCTTCCAACTTTGCGTATGACCGCGTACGATATCAAGAAACGGCATTTTATTACTGTCCATCCATTGAAATGGTGAAAGGCTGCAGGGGGATTAAAAATGAGAGATTTGACATAACGCGGTCAACAAAATGCATGCGTAATACGTACAAAGAACTTAAAACAGGGATCTTAAGAGATAAGACAATGGACAATGAATTAGTATACACACCCCCAATAATAATAACAAAATTATCCTGTAAAGAGAATACGCAGCAAAGTCAACTACATATAACATGGATCTTAAGGTATAAGCCATTGACTAAAAATAAGTATATAACCACAATTATATAACATAACTGGTTTTAACTTTTAAATCTTTTCTTTTAATATCTGCGAAGAACTGTCTATAATAAAAAATTTTAGATTTAATTAATTTGAATCATATAACTTATTAACGCCTATCCATTCCAAAATCCAAACATTATATCTAATTATATTTCTAGGATAAAAATGGCATTTGTAATCTAAAGTAAATCTTTTTATTTTTTGTATGTTCTTGTTATAATAAACTAATAAATATATTTTACTTTGATGTTGCACGAGATTTTCATATACTCAGAGAAAGTGATGCTTACAGCTGGCTATGATAACCATACCCCCATCCATTCTATATACCCCATTCCCTACCCCTTACTGGATGAACGAACAGATCAAAAAATGAGGTTAATATCAACAAGCTAAATTGCCAGAAAAATCTCCCATAACAATATAACATGTGTATCCTATATCCATTGTTATAACAAACAGGCATAAAACAAATATCGTGATTTGGGTAAAAATATTATATATCAAAATTATTCATACAGAACAGACAAAAAACTTTAACATTCCCCGTATTTTTAAAGAAAAAATTCTTCCTTTCTGATAGGTGGGGAAAAAAATTCACATGATTTAACGCTTTTCTAAAGTCAAACTAACAGTTATATCTTTGTTTATAGATTAAAGAGTTATATAAAGTTCAAATAAAATTAAATGAAGAAGTCGACTGTGTCAGTCAAAGAACCTTGTCGAAAACAGGCCCTACTCCTTCCCAATTGAAAACCATTTTAAAATCATTCTAAAAAGCAGGGCAGTAGTTTTTTTTATGTTTGTTTGTTTTTAAGGAAACGAGAGACAGTTTTGACCTATATTTGAGATTTTATAAATGAGATGATGTTAAGGTTTGATAATCTGATGAAAACTTTTCTCGTTCACAGTCCCTTTAAGGTCACGTTAGGTTAGAATATATATATAGTGTAGTTACCTAGGGTTGAGGTAACGCAAGTTTAGTACCAGCAGGGTTGGAAGGACATACAAAAATATCTTCCCACTACCCTTATTTTATTCATATATTTTTTTAAGATAAGAGAAGGGTTAGGTTCTGTGCCCACATAGTACTTTGAGAGAAAAAAAAAAGTAAATCAATTCAGACAAAATGTATTAATGAAATATAATTTGAGTTTTTCATTGACATTGTCAATTAATCACAAAAATCAAAGCTTATTTGTAGAAAGTCTCAAAAATTTTAAATTGCGAGACAGACTTTTTTACACGGGCGTACAGCAAATAGTAGTTACAAAGTAAATAAACTAAAAATATATAAAATACCTGGGTTTTGTCTGGATGAAGTAACACAGCTAATTTTCTAGAAAAAAAAATAATTGTAAAGAATAGATATATCACTCCAGATAAACTACTTTAGGAAATAATCCTACTTAGAAAGAAATTTCTAGCACACCGTTTATCCATTCCAATAATAAATATTAAACGACAAAAACTTTGGAAGATGAAATTGAATGCTGTAAAAGCTTCCCTGAAATTTACATGTGATGGTAATTCTAAAATTTCTAGATTTTATATTTTAACTTTTTTTTCATTTCTACACTTCGAGACATTCTTTTTAATTATTTCTGTGTTTTTATAATTAGCAATACACAAAACTTTTTCCAGTTTGCCTTAAAAACCGATTAATATCTGCTGTATTAGAACCAGTTCTCAGCCATACTAATATGCCATGTATAGCATATAGTATTACAGACAATTTTCCACAAATAATCAAAAATAATACCATTTTTATTAGGCCGGGCCTTCGGGTCCGCGGGGCTAACAAAAATGGTTTTCATCTTACAATTTTTAATTTTAATATCTACGGAAAGCTGTTTATAAGACGAAGCGATAAATAAATATTCTATGTATTTCTGTCCACTTTTCCTTAATAGAGACACGAGGGAAGGAACCAGTATTATCAATAAAATCTTGAGAAGCTAAAATATTATTCTGTTTGATCTTCTGTCTATTTGTCTTTCTGTTCATATTTAACCTGTCTGTCTGTCCATTTTCTACAAATTCTTCCTTTTTTTCTTGTAGAATTATTTGCAATTTTTAATATTTTATAATTTATTTAATATTTTCAAGCAAGAATTATTTTCATGATGTTGTGTTTATTTTTTCTTTTCTTCAGAATAATTGTTCTTATCTTTAGAGAAAAGTTTACCTATTACTTTAACAGAAAGTTTGGCTTATTGGTCCCTTATATCTTTAAAAAAATAAAGTCACATTCTTAAAAAATATATATTTTTTCCAGGGACCTATGTAAATCTTCAATAATATGAAGACCTCAACCGCTTCATCAAGCTAAAGACAAAAAACCTTACTACTTTTTATAAAAGACTACCGGCTACGCCTCTAGATTCTAGGGGCGTTTCTCTAAATAGGGTGGTGGTACCCTACTCCATATAAACTTTCCCAGGACCTATGAGAAACTACCTTGTAAGTAAAACCCTTTTGGTTCAGCGGTAAGCGAGATCCTTCGGTACAAATAAACAAATATACAAATAAATAAACAAACAAACAAACAGACAAACATCCTGTTACTTTATTGAATGATCTATATAAGGATTGATACAAAGAAAAATAAACACCTGTAGGCTCTGTTTACATCTTCACTTTTAGCTCCTCTTAATATTCCCAGCTGTATCCAAGGATCTTTACTTTCTGATAGTCTGATCATGATACTTAACTAGATAGATAGATAGATAATATTCACAGCTATATCTAGATATCTTTACTTTCTGATAGTCTGATCATGTTACTTAACTAGATAGATAGATAGATAATATTCCAAGCTGGAACCATGGATCTTTACTTTCTAATAGTCGGATCATGATACTTAACTAGATAGATAGATAGATAATATTCCAAGCTGGATCCATAGATCTTTATATTCCGACAGTCGTATTATGATACTTAACTAGATAAATAGATAGATGAATAAATTGTATTTGATTCAAGTAAATTTTTCATGCTTATTTTATCTTAGTAAAGGTTAAGTTAAGTGAAGGTTTGAAGGGCAAATAAAGTACCCCGCCCCCAGATGGATTACCATTTATTTATCGCATATGGAGGAGTCCATGACATTCAAACGTCAGGTCAAACAACCAAGGTTAACTAAGGAAGGCCAAATCTCTCCTTCTCTGTCCAAAAACCTGGGGTATTTGGTTAGAAACACCAAGCAGACAACCAACTCTTTATCACAGGTCACTGTGCATGGTAATGAGAAATAGCAGCAGTGTGAACCATTTTTTTACGTCTTTAGTAATGATACAGTGATAAGCCTAGATTCTAACCTATCACCTCCTCAACCACGTCACGAATGGATAGGGCCCTGTAGGGGCTGTCTAAAAATATGTTTTCTCAACTATTATATCTCAATATATTAATTGATAAATAGAATAAATAAATATAAAAAAATAAATGGCTTGATTATTGATCATAAAATGATGATTAGATAAATAAATAGAATTACTAAATAAAGCAATAGATAGATCAAGAGATAGATCAATAGATGTATCAATAGATGGTGCAATAGATGGATTAATAGATGTATCAAGAGATGAATTAATAGATTTATCAATAGATGGATTAATAGATGAATCAACAGATGGATCACTAGATGTATCAATAGATGATAGATATATCGAAATATGGATCAATAGAGGGATTAATAGATGTACCAAGAGATGATTTAATAGATAGACGGGTAGTTGGATTAAATAGACTAATAAATAGTAAAACACAGGGTAAATAAATTGATCAAAAATATGTGAAACCTGTTCTTGTGAAGGTTGGGGTAACTGAATGGAAGAACTTCTTTCTCTACTCCTTCTTACTGTCCCAATCTAATGGAATTGTTTTATAATTAGTCATTAAAATAATACTAATAGTGAGTGAGGACATTTTTAATTTGTTCATTTTGGGTAAAACATCACCAAAATTAAAAAAAATACGATTTTATATATGATAGCATAAAAGAAATAACGTACTAGCCTTTTAGGTGAAACAAAAAAAATAATGTAGTTACCTGTCTTTTCTGTCGGTGTGCCAGTCCTTTGTTACTTTCCACATGCTTTACTATTTGGGAGAAAAATGCCTACAAAAAAAAGAATTCATGATATAGTTAAAACAATAAAAAAAAAACCAAATCTACTTAATAACGATCGACCATCCATTTTTGATTTTAGTTTTAAAGGAAAAAGATTTTTTCAAATTTTTGTTTGGGGGTGCTTGATCATTGGAGGGTAGTGGTATCCTACCTCAAAATAGTTATAAAATCTTTCCAGAACCTATGATAAGCTACTACTAAAAGAGTACTACATCGGTTTAGAGGTTAGCAAGATCATTTGGTAAAGACAGACAGGCCACAAAGATCCTGGTTAACTTTTATATATTGAAATCTAAAACCAACAGTTTGAAAAGTATACCTGAAACATATCTGTAATGCCAGTGCTATTGGCAGCACTAGCGGAATAATATGGAAACATATCTGTAATACCAGTGCTATTAGCAGCACTGGTGGAATAATATGGAAACTATATCTAGAACATATCTGTAATACCAGTACCATCAGCAGCACTGGTGGAATAATATGGAAACTCTACCTGAAACATATCTGTTATACCAGTGCTATTAGCAGCACTGGTGGAATAATATGGAAACTATACCTGAAACATATCTGTAATACCAGTACCATTAGCAGCACTGGTGGAATAATATGGAAACTATACCTGGAACATATCTGTAATACCAGTACCATTAGCAGCACTGGTGGAATAATATGGAAATCCATAAACTTCAGACCAAACCTGCACTTCTAAATCATCAACCTCACGACTAAAATTATTGTTTGGTAAATAAAAGTTAGGTATATAAATGGATTTAATATTACTTGGATCTTACACAAAATTATCATGTTTCCTTAGTGAAACTCGGTGCTGGTTAAAATAATGATCCCCATCTCCTTTCCCCTTACTAGATGAAACAACTGACCAATCCAATATGATGTTTTTTGTTGATATTTAGATAAAAGATATATTTTTAAAACCAGATTTATTAGCCCCGATTTCATAATTTTGTATTTTTATATTTGTGTAAAATTAACTTTATTTCAATGCTATACATGATGTTTCGGTATGGCCGATAACCGGTTCTAATCCACCGGATATCAATCGGTTACGAAGCCATACTGGATAAAGGAAGTCTACACTAACCTTGATGGATCAAGATCACATTTATTGGCAGCTAGGAAGAAAACAACGTTCTCAAATCCTTTTCCTTCATGGTACAGCTAAACGAAATAGGTAGATAGTCAGTTAAATAGATTCATAATGGATATGTAATTTTCTTGTATATTAAAAAAAGACTTTTATGTCCTTTAAGAAAATGATACATCCAGCTGGCTAAAATAATGATAACCTCTTTACCCCATCCCGTCCAATTCAACTGGATAAAAGAACAATAAATGAGATATATATTAGCAACCTAAATTGACAACAAATTTCCCTCTGTCAAGATATAAAGTATTAAAGGATGTGCAGAAATATGCGTAGACTTTAAAACTTAAATTGCGCGGCTTGTGTTAATAGAAGAAATAAGTTTGCAAGAACCGCTACAATTTCTAGTTTATGGAAATTTAAGAACTATTCATGTGCTACGCTAAATTTAGGAGCTACGTGTTAAAATGCCCCAACTGACTTAAAGCATAAAAATATTTCAAAGAAAATTAAATGAGGGACCGAAATAAAAAAAAAATAATAGTCATGAAACATTTTCTTCTGTAATTTAATCGCGATAGAATTAATGATTTTTTATTATAGCTCAGAACCAGTTCTTATCCAGTAGAAATAAATCTAAAACGTACATGCACCAAATAATAGAAAAGCTTCAAAAAATAATCAACTAAATTACCTCTGATCTTATTTCATTAATCAAGTTATTCAGATAATCAAATGAGTCCCGTCGTCCTACGTCTTAAATATATAAATATTAGATATATAGACAGTTAGGTGGATATATAAATAGATTATCAAAGGAATCCCTTTTCCTTGCGTCTTAAAAAATAAGGAGAGGTAGATATATAGATAGAAAGATTAAAAAAAGGTTTTTTTTTAGATATATTGTATCGTTTTTCAGATAATCAAAAGAGTCCCGTAAGTAGGGGGAGAAAGTCACTCAAAAATCATCTACGAGACGTTATAAAAATAAGGGAGATGAAAGGAGAAGTGGGTAAGAAAACCCCTAAAAAAGAGATGGATAATATATCATTTTTATGACGTCGCGTGGCTGATTTTAGAGTGACTTTCTCCACCTACTCTCGTACTCCTACGTTTTAAATATATAAAGATAGATATGTAGAGAGATGTATAAACAAAAGAGTCCCATTTTCCAACGCCTTAAAATATAAGGAATGGATAGATAGAAAAATAATGATTTAAGATAATTAAAATTCTAGATAGATTGATCAAGTTATACAGATAATCTAATTAGTCCAAAGTCTTAAAATATAATAGTAGTAGGATGGATAGATATAAAGATAGATAATCATAAAATATAAGGATAGAGTAATAGGGTAGGACAAACAAAGAACAACACTTTTTTAGAGTGTCAGAACAGACTAGTTTTAACTTTTCATTTAAATATCTATAATACGCTGTGATAAATAACTAAAACAGTCTAAACAAAATTGTAAATAAATTACATACTTCCATTATGAGAACTTGATTATATAGTTGATCCGCTCTTTAAATCGTACACAACTATTATATGAATCAGCGTGTAAAGTTTGAAATTGATAGGCTAATTCATACGTAAGGACGTGCGTGTGGATGTACAGACCCTTATTATAGAAAAGCTTCACTTTTAAAAACCACAAGATCTTACCCATTACAAATAATATTCCATGAGCATCTCTGTAAAACTCATTCCTTACTTCTAAACAAAAAATGTATCATCAACCATAAAAATAAATTATGCTATAATACATCTTTTTTGGGTGATTTAGAAGAAGTATTTTTTGCATCTATGGGCTTTCTAACCCTTCAGGGCCTTAACCATACTGGATTCGATAACTAACTTTGATAAGTATAATATCTTTCAAGTCCCTTTTGGCCCAAATTTGAGAAAATAATCGATATAATAGCACCAGATTTTCATGTACTCTAGTAAAGTGATACTTGCAGTTGGCTAAAATAACGATACCCCCTATCCACCTCCTTCTCCCCAAATATACCATCCTACTAAATGAACGATTTAACCAATTGATGAGGTCCATATAATATCAAATATCAAAAGAAAAACCATAATAAGACGACATTATAAATGCTGTGTTTACCTTTAAATAGGTTCTGTCCGCTTGTATCAAATATATGAACGCTAACCTAACAATAAATTAGTATTGAATAAACAAAGGGGTAATTTTGTATATCAGAATTGTCTTATCCCTTTAGATCCCTAGGTTGATATTGACAAGATTGTCCTTGTTAGCAGTAATTTTACCTTTTGTATGATTACATATTGGAAGGAGGGGACATTGGAATGGAAATTACACTGGTACCTACAGTTTTATAAACAACTTATCTAATTCGTTTGCTCATAAACTTTGGGTATTTCTTTTGAATTGAGATTGGATGGTTCTAAACTAGTAATGACAAAATAATTTTAATATAGTAGTTTTTATCAGAGATCTAAAGGGATAAGAAAATGGCCGATAAATTGACGTACATTCCCAATAATGATTCACAAAAATACACCTTCCGTAGATTACAAACAGTAGTTGAATTAATTTGGACACTCAACTTAATAAACCAGCCAATCAAATTCAATAAAAGTCACCAACAAACAAGAAACGTTTTTATAAACCTTTGGGGACTATTATAACTAACCAGCCCATTGTCCTCTCCCTACATGAGTTTTTATCCTAATATAAATTTATCGGCCATTGTCTTATCAATTGAAGTTCCTTGTATCTATACTTTCAGATACATTAATGCAATCTTCTCTTTAGATACAAATATGGTCACATTTTACCTGTTTTTTGTCGACATAAATTTTGGTAGCTCCATAGTCAATGCCAATAGTTGGGAGGTATTTGTTGACAAATCTTTTCTCACAATACCTAGAAAGACAGTATAGAATCAGGGATCTACAGGGATAGGACAAAGGCCGATATACTAATGAAATTACTCAATAATTATGTAGATTATGTAGATTACAAATAGCCCTTTCTGTAGATTACAATTAAGGGTTTCAACCAACCAATTAAATAACTAATCAAAATACAACAAAAATTGAACACAGTAATAGTGTCTGACTGATTATGACGTAACAAAAAAAATTAGCCAATGAGAGGCCACTATAAATTTTACCATTGGTCAAATAACGGCCTCTTATTGGCTAATTTTTTTTTGTTACGTCATAATCAGTCAGACACTATTACTGTGTTCCAAAAATTTCAGGGAAGTTTGATATTATTTCAAATTTTAGTGTCATAAATATGAACCTTGAAAGCTTAAAAATAAGAAACCGTTTCAAAGACAAACTTGAATTATATAGTAGCTTCGCTTCTCCTTATTAATATTTATCGCATCGTATTATAAACAGCTTTCCTTGTATATTAAACTGAAAAAAATATAAGATAAAAACAGTTTTGTTAGCCAAGACGGGCCGAGGAATTGTGTCAACAAAACACTTTTAATCTCATGAGAAAATTGTGTGTATTATGATGATATACATGATTGTTCAGTATAACAGAGACTCTGTTCTAATCAAGCAAAAATTAATCGGATTTGAAGCCATCCAGGAAAATGTATAAAAATAATTAACCTTTTAATAATACATGATTTCCCTGCTCCCTCATCTCCTACTATCATTATTCGAACTCGCAAAGGCCTACAAATAAACAAGAATGACAAATTTGATTATGAACGAAGCACACAATATTATTTTAAGTTACAAGTTACAAGGCACAAATGACAAAGTGTGATTTTAAAAATTCCTGACAAACGAAAAAAAAATATTAAAGGCGAAAAAATCGGTGTTTATTTGTGTCAAATGGGTAATTTCAACCCCCCCTCTCCTAGGTTTCTTCAACCCTCCACTCAAAAAAGGAAAACGTTCCTGAAATGTTAAATAGATGCACAAACGGAGCAATTTTTTAACACGCTCATTTATATAGGAGGTATGTTTTTTTTTACATTGACCCTTTAATTTTGCCAGGGAGGTTGATACATCCCCCATCTGCATAGCCACAAACATTACCGACATGCAGACAGACACAAACACTTTTTCTAAAAAAATTCTTAAGCAAATAATATAATAATCAGATTACAACACAACTGGTAAAGCTTTCAACTGATCTCATTTATTAGTCTATGATTTTAATGAAAATATGGGCAGGTATAGACTATTAGATTTTGACCTTTCATCAAAACGGATGCCCGACAGTCGTTTTGACTTTTGTTTAGAACTGGAAACTGGCATTTCACCCATCTCTACCATTCACATCTGAAACAATTATGACAGGGGGAAAAATTGTCATTAATACAGGTTGCTAATATGGGCATCATATTGATTTGTTGTTCATTCAGTAGGAGGAAAGAGGATGGGGTGAAGGGGGTGGAAGGGGGTAATCGTTATTTTAGCCAGCGACACTTTTAACTTTTTAAAGACATTGAATGTAGAATACATCCCAATTGAGATAAATTAAATACTCCTTCTGTAGATTTATATTACTGGGTGAATAAAATAAGGAATTAGCTGATTAGAATTTAATAAAGATACCCAAACTTTTTGAGCCCGCTAACAAGATAATATGATTGAACTCTATAGATATCGTGTAATTAACAGTCAAGCACTTCTACAGATCTTTGTCTGCAGTTGTAATTGAAACAAAAAATAGATAATTACACAGGCAACACTTATAGATTTTAATAAACTTAAAAATAAGAAACTAAAACAAACTTAATATTAAAATTAATCTTATTTTCACTTTCCACCTATATAAATACTTCCAGCTGATTTTAAGGACACTCAATAATGTCCCACAGTCCCAATTTTACCTGTGTTACATAACAGTTAAAGTCAGGTAAGCTTGTAATTCAACTGTATTCTTATAATTATATGTCTTTGGGGGAAAGTTATCTGTGAAAGTAAGTCACTGACTCAGAATCCTAATCTTAGGGATGACAGACAAGGATACAATTTAAAAATATTCTTTTTTAAAAATATTTATTTTCATTTTTCCTTATTTTGCCTAATATGCATTTTTAATACAATTGACTTGAAATTTAGAGGGGAGTTTAATATTAAAAATATAATTTTTTAACCCTGCATTATATTCATGAAAACCCTACATATAAGTGTAAACTAAACGCTTTAAGAATATTATAAAACCACTTTAAAATATTTATGAATCTTTCCTATAAAACCCATTTAACCCAACAATTTAGGTGTTATTTAGCCTCAGACTATTTGATATTATACATTCTCAAAAATAGATTAAAAATTCTTTTTAACATTTTCTATTGATTTTAAAGCAAGCTTTTCATTTAGCAAGTTGACCGCACTGGCTATAGACACTCACAGTCACACACACACCCAAACACTCACAGTCACACCCACACAGTTACACACGCACAAAAACACTCACACAAACACATGCCTACAAATGCGCTTGTAAATATACACTTGCACAGCTTTCGTTTTGCAAAGTTTTTCAGGGTCCATGATTCAGCAAATTAATGCGATTTGAAATTGCTAGAAGTTTTTATATTTGAGTTGCGTAATATTGGCGTAAAATTTGTTTTGTGGTGTAACTAAAGAGAAGTGGGTTGTTGAATAACTTTCACATAGAATTGTTTGTCAGAATCCTAGTCCCTTGAAAAAGAAAATAAAAACAAGGCCGATTATAACAATACCAAGCGCAGCTAACACTAACATTTAAAATTATGAGAAATCCTTCTGTTATATTTAGTCAATGAAAACTATAGAAAATTTAAAGTTGAGTTACTGTAAGACTTCCAGAAAAAAAGTAACTTATAATTTACGCAATGAATATAGAGTATTAATCAAAATGTTTTGTTTGTGTTACAGAAAGTTAGGTGTTACACTTTTGGTCATAAAAACCTATAAGTTACTTTAATGTAAAGAAGAGCCATATTGGACCAGCAGTTATCGAGATTTTTCGGTATGGACACGATCGCGTATTGTCCGTTTAAAAATTAATAGAATTTTAAATTAAAAGGACTTATTAAAAAGTTAACATTAATTACAATAATTCACAAAGATAAATTGAATTCAAACATAAAAAATAAACGTATATGAAATTGCATTTGTTTATAAAAAGCCCCATACCTAACAATGATATCTAAACTTTTAGAAACCTAACCTAAACTAGCCATAATAAATTTTACTTACTTAACCTGACCAGGACTAGCCTAAATAGCTAATCTATGGGGTAGTTCATGAACAGTTGCAATCACATAGTAGTACACATAGAAATCACACATTTTAAATAGAAAAACACATATTTGATACAATTACAAGTTCTTGACTAAGGCACCAACACAAAGATTTCATAATTTAATTCTCAGAAAATGTATATTAAAATATAATATATCTTGCTTACAACTGCTTAGCCTATTGAACAGTGACCCCCCTTCCTCTCCCTATTGTTTCATGAATATTGAATTAAGGGGGTAAAGAGTAGGTTTTTTATATTGCCTTAATCTTGTGAGTGGCCTATACATTTTATGCCCTAACCTAACCTAACCTAACCTGACCTAAAATTATAAGCAAACAGATGAAATAACATTTCCTCCTTACTCAAAATGGGGAAGGGGCTTTTTGTGCTCAACTAAGCATTTTAAGGAAATGGCCCTGAGCCAAATACAAATGATTGTAAAACATTCATGAAATAAATTTTAAACAGATAAAAGTAAATTTCAAAGGAATTTTTTTTTTACTTTAAAAAGTACCTAAATTCAATATAAAAAGTATTTTCTTATTTAATATTAATTTTAAAAACTTGAGTTAATGTTTTAGTCTGTTTCATGTAGCATTATTTAGAAATAAAAATCAAAAAGAAAGAAAAAGATAAAAATATTAAAATACAGATATTTTTTTAAAAATCTATTACAACTTTAAAGAAAATAATACAAGAAATTAGATATTTTCCAAATTCTTCTAGTTTAGATTTACTTTTAATTAAAATTTTCCAAATCTTATAATTGCAAAATTTTAAACCTTATTGATTATTACATCTAGAAAAAAACATATAATATATGAAATTACAATTAGATTTTATGTAAAAATTGTAGGTGTCCTATATGTATCTTATATTAACATAATTAGTATTTTTAAAGTACAACTTTGAATAAAACTAAAAAAAATTACTTTTATTACTACAGCAAATAAATGAAATTATTTTTAGATCAAATATTATAATTTGCTTAGATAATATGATAATTTTGGTTAGATAGATTTGATAGTATTTATTCTTTGTATGATATATAGCTTTTTAAGATTAAAAAAATGAATTTAAAGATAATATAAGATTTATACATTAATTTTAAAAGAAACTATTGAAGCAGTTTTAATATTCTGTTGACAGTTAAACTTCATTTTCTTGAGAGATTGCCTAAAAATAAATTTGTCAACGGAAATAAATGTTTTTTTCACTTATGATTGTTTCTCAATGAAATAATAAGATAATTTTATTAAAGATGGTCACTTGACATCATTTTCTTTTATTTCTAACTTACAAAGACAGGTTTATATTAGGTCACATGTTATAAAATCCCATCATATAAGCCATGAAATGTTTGGGCATAATTCCCTGAAGCTAAGTTTATCCTGATAAATTCAATGATATAAACCTAATTTTTGTATGGATGATATTATAAAGCCCTTTGGAAATAAAATATATACACTTTTTTTACATCTAATGTGGTTGAATTGATCCCACAGAAAGTTCCTATTTATCAATTTATTTTAAGGGATTGATTAAAGAGACTTTATATTAC
The DNA here is from genome assembly GCA_900241095.1 of Acartia tonsa. Taxonomy (NCBI): domain Eukaryota; kingdom Metazoa; phylum Arthropoda; class Copepoda; order Calanoida; family Acartiidae; genus Acartia; species Acartia tonsa. Next base: position 64 of record LS055559.1, on the reverse strand, counting down.
TATTTAAAATGCAATACCTTATTTTGACATTACAGAAGTAAACTTTTTGATGAGGAAACTGTTT
>LS055558.1:0-15122 GCA_900241095.1 Acartia tonsa | reverse complement strand
CATCTCAATTGATAATAAACAAAATTTCGACTTTTGTGGATTGCAATTAGTGGTTGAAACGTTTGGACACTCAATTTCATAAACCAACCATCAAAATTTAATAAAAGTCCCCAAAGTTGTTAAGCAAACGAATAAGAATACTTTATTATATACCTTTGGGGACTAGTGTAATAAACAGCCCGATGTTCCCTTTTTTTCCTGATAATCTTCAATGTCTGCTCAATCGTTTTGCTTCTTTGAAAAAATTAAATCACAGGCTCAAATTTTGTACTATACTCTCTATTTTTTATTTTCAAATGTCTTATATAGAAAAAGGTGGCGGTTTACCTAACATTGCAAAATAAACGTATTTTTAATACTTATTTTAGGTGAGGTTAGGTTAGGTAAATATAAGTCGAGCCCCCACTAGGGATAGGCTTATGAAAATAAGAGCTCCCATTAAGGAGGGCCAAGAAATAGGTTTGAGTGAAAGCACCAAAAAAGAAAAAAAGAATTGTCTATCATTACATCATCCTCTATAATACAAAGTAGCTTAATGTCTGTCCGGGTGTCCCCCAAAAAACAAAAAAATCACCCTAAATTCTTTTTTTTTATTAATTTAAATAATTGGTGGCAGCACCACAGGTACTTTATTTTTTTTAAATTACCTCTTGGTCAAAGCCCCTAGAGGCTAGGGGCGAAGAATCTAGTTATATTATAATTATATAGTAGAAAGTTTTTGTTCTAAATGAGTTTTCCTTTTCAGGAAAGCTTTACATTATTACTACATACATGATGAAAACATTTTTTGCATTTTTTGCATATTTATATTTTTGACAAACTGTTCAATACTGGTATTGAACAAAGATAAATACAACTTTTTATAGCTATATAAAATCAGAAATTTTAGACTAATACTGTTTAGTCTTAACGAAGGTTTTGATAAAATATAGGAGTATGAAAGACATTGTAATTCAAACAACAAGATGGTTATCATTTTATTGCCATGATCAACAAACTCAAAAGTCAAAAAGTGTTCCTTGACTGATAAATTGGCACGTGAAGTGCGCGACTTTTTCCCGTATCTTAAATGTAAGGGTGTGTGACTTTTTTTTTCCTTGACACCCCCTTGGCTGTTTTTAGGGGGTGTAGACCTTTGTAAAGGGGGATTGAGAAAGATTTAGGGGGGTGGACAGACATCTGGGTGGTGTATCCATGTATTTGTCATGAATACACCACCCTACACCCACCTTCTGTACACCTCTGAACGGTTTATTAATTATTTGCTAAATTTAAGAGGCCTCTAACCAAATGGATATACCTGTACATATCAGTTAGACTATCATTTATCGTGCGGAAATATGCAGGGAATAAGGGAGGGGACAATGGATCGAATATTAAATTTTTCAGAGTCTCTGACTTTGGGTACTGGCTTAAAGGGAATGTGCAAGAATTTAGCAGGTTCTGACTGACTTTGGATACTAGCGCACCATTGCCGCTAACCTGAAGAGTTAGTTTTGAATATAGCAGACGAGTATCAATAAACTTAATTTGTTATGAGATGATTGGTTTTAAAAAAAAATTTCTCCAAAAAATATCATTCCATAGATAAAAACTTTATTGTGATATTTGTGTAATAAAAAATATAATAACCTTAAATTCAATTCTTGTATATGGTGCTATTTTGAAATTTAGAAATATGGGTTGAATGAGTTCCAGAGAGATTTTTCTAGTAATTAATTACAGAATGGTTATGTCAGTCTGATGTACTAGTAATCTAATTTTCAAATGAATGTTTTTTTCATAAAACTTTTTTTCTTATTTTATAGTTTTTCTAGATTTGACTAACATACCCTCTACAATTTTCTTCAAACTCAAGCGAAAACTCTTAAATTGAATTAATTGCCCATTGTCCCCTCCCTTACTCCGTGGGAAATATGGGACCCGAGGGTTCTGGTTTTGTACAGTACATATTCTTTATAGTTTTTTTTTAGTTTAAAAAAAGAAGTATCATTCTCTTATTCTTTGGTTGAAAAACTTTGTGAACTTTTTTTATATAAAATCTTGTTTGGGAAGTCCAATCAAACAGTGTGCAAACTTTTCCACCAATAATTATAGTGTATAAGGAGGTGATTGTGTTTATCATAATTATGGATCAATATAAATTTATCGCCCATTAAGATCATTGTATTAATTGTCAGAGAGAGAGGGGACAATGGGCTGTTTATTACACTAGTCCCCAAGGTTTTATAATAACGTTTTCTTACTCGTTGGCTTAACAATTTTTATTTGTCGGTTCATTAAATAATAATATGTTTTAACCACTAATTTTAATCTACAGAAGGGGTACTTTTGTGTATCATAATTGGGGATGTACATCAATTTATCGGCCATTGTCTTATCCTTTTATAAGATCCCTGACAAATGAACGTGAATTACAAGGTAGTATGTACTTTCTTCAATTTGTCTGCCAAGAATCGTGGAATTACCGCCCTTTTAAATTTGAAATTAATGCCCAATCAATGTAACTTCAAGCTTGACTTACTTAAAATTAATAGCACTAACATTATCTATTATACAAAGTAGAATGATGTCTGTATGCCTTCCGTCCATTTGTCTGTCCGTCTGTCTCTTAAGATCTCGGTAACCACTGAACTAATCGGATTCTACTTTCAGGGAATATACCAACTGGTCCTGTGGTGGTTTTAGGCGATCTTAATTTCTATCTTGAAAAAAGAAAAAAGTAAAACTGTTTTTTTTATGGAGGAGGGGTAATTTTTTTAGAGGCGATTTCTCCTGGGTGTGTGTCGGCACCCTCTCCTAAAATCTACATAAACCTTTCCAAGACCTAGCAAAGATAAATCATATCGGTTCAGCGGTTAGCAAGATCCTTTGGTACAAACAGACAGACAAACTCAAAGAAATTTTATAGAATATTTTTTATAAATAGAACTTTATTCCCTGTTTTTCAAGGCCTATATAATGTTAGTTAATATGCGCCTAAAGTACAGCCATAGTATTGATCAAGTAGCTAGTTTTGGTGAGATTTTTCTGCTTTTAATGCAACCATCGAGTCCCAGGGATTTTAAGGGATAAGACAATAGTCGATTATGATTAATAAAATTAACCCTACTATAAATAAAAATTATTGGTCTAAAAGTTAGTACAACCCAAAGGAGCTTTTAAGACATATTTAAACTTTGGGTACTTTACAATTTACAGTCCAATATCCCCCTTCCTTCCTGATGTAGTGTAAATACCCGTTAAATTTAAATGACCATGCTTTAAAAGACATTATGAATAAAGCATAAAGAAACAAGGATGGCAACATCCATAAAAAGTTCCATATTGGTGCTATTTTAAAAAATTTGAAACGATCTTTCGCGAAATTAGAATAAGAATAATCTTTAAGTGCTTAATAGCTTGCAGAAGCGGGATGTAGGTGTCTATGATAAATAAACATAATTGAGAATTGGATTTAGAATATCTCCATCCTGGCAGGCACATGATGCCAGCAAACCTGGCAGGTTCATCCAGGTAAAAAGAAAAAATATTTTTTTTGACTTAAATATTGCATTTTATGTTACCAAAATACTAAAGTATCCTGTACTTATCCGCAATTCTTTACTTAGAGACTTAAAATTTTAAACTTAAGTTTTTCTAACATGTCTGCTTTTTCCTACTGACCGCCGGCTGCGGTGCTGGCAGCTGCCAATTACAGCTGTTGCCTCCGAAATATCTTTTTTTGCAATTTCTTTTATAAAATTTACATAAAGATAATCATTTTCTGAAAAATTGTTCTTATAGAAAAATTAATGATAATATTTATTTTAAAAATTACGAATATACAATTAATATAAACAATCATAATATATTTTAAAATTGTCAGGTTTTTCCAATTGTCTTCAATGTTTCCAAATAAACCTAAAATGGCTTAAGTCGAAATTAACAAAATCAAGAATTATATCATTTCTAGTTTCGAAGCTACTCTATAATTCTCTTTGTCTGTGCGTCAGTCCGTCCGTCCGTAACGCTATGAGGGAAATGCGATTTTCTCGGCTGGTATTGTAGATAGACGAGTGGATTTCTGGTGAAGATTCCCTGTATCGATAAGCATCAAGTGTATAATTAACTTTGTCCGCCAGTCTGTAGGTCATGCATAATAGACATAAAAGACATTTTTTGTTAATACATCAGAGAGGCTTCGTGATTTCTTATATTACAGCACATTTATCAACTGAACATATTCTCTAAAATTTATTTTGTTTGTTGGTCCCTCCATGAAATTTTAGTTCTTCACTACTTATGGATGTTGTCATTTTCTTGTTAAATAAAGAGCTTTAAAAATCAAAGAACTAATAATACTTAAAATTAATTATACTAAAAATGTTCCCTTTCCTAATTAACCGTTATCATCTTTCGTGATCCCTAACTAGAAGTAATATAACTCTGTAATTTACTTTGTCTGTCTGGCTATAGTCCTTTAGTCATGTTTATATTTAAATATCACGGATGTCATTTAAGATAGACTGCTGTTTTTGATCATTCGTTATCCCTTTCCTTATAGTACCACTAAACATCTGCTCTAAAATTAGAATAAGAGGCAAACAAAATACTCAGAGAATGAGGAGACGATGGGCTGGTTAGTCCACAAAGTCCTCTAATAACGTTTTCTTAATAGTTAGCTTAACAACTTTGGGAACTTTAGTAAATTTTGATTAGTTTGTTAATTAAGTTTAGCGTTAAAACGCTTCAACCACTAATTTTGGGGATGTACATTAATTTATTGGTCATTGTCTTATCCCTTTAGATCCCTGACATTTCCCCCGCGTTACGGACTGACAGAAAAAGTGAATTATTGAACAACTTCTTGGATCAAAGAATAATTAAAACATTTATTTTTATAAAATACAGATATTAATTACATTTCAATATATAAATAATTAAAACATATCTTTAGAAATTGTTCGTTTTTCCCCTTTCTTCAATGTTTCCAAATAAACCTAAAATGGCTTAAGTCGAAATTAACAAAATCAAGAATTGTATAATCTTTAAAACAAGAAACAAAAACTTGCAAGTAGCGTAGCCAATCCTTTTAATTTGAAAAAGTTCGATTTTTAAAACCATTGTGAAATACAGATGCTATTCAAGATTGTTTTTTTTCTCTTTTTTTTTATATACATCTGAGCTGGATCTTTAAATAATTTTAGTGGTGAGCTAGATCGGGGTGAGCCGAATTTCAGCCAATCACAGCGCGGTATTTCATAAAATGCTGTGCTCTCGTTGGTGGAAAGTTGGCTCACCCCGATCTGGCTCACCGTTAAAATGATTTAAAGATCCAGCTCTGCTCTATAACTTACTTTTCCGTATTTCCATCTAAACTTGTTTCCTTACCTTAGGGATTTTAAAATCATTTACCTTTTGAAAGCTGATCTATAAGAAGGATTACATATAACATAAACCTAGAATAAAAATGCTATTAAAGACCTACAGCCAAAAATATAAGCAAAAATACTTTTTTCAACAAATAGTTTTTACTTCAAAATTTCCATCTTGTACAAATTCACCTGACCATTGAGTAATTTTCATGTACTTTATAATATTTTTTACGTCGCTTTGTAAATTTATCTTGCATATACAATATTAAAGCTTTGCTACATATTGATTTCAATTTAACGCCCATTGTCTAATTACTTATCTGTCAGTTTAGTATGAGACAAAATAGATTTATCTTACCATAGGATTTACTAAAGCCGCCAGCCAGGTGGTGAAATAAGCAGGCATATGTGCCTAAAAAAGTATTACAATTTTAAAATAGATTTATTACCCTTGATGATTAATAAGATACAATAATTCGTCCAAATATTAAGGAATTTTTAGTACATGAGTAAATATGTTTCAATCCCAAAATTTATAACATTTTGGGACAATATAATTTTCCAAAAGCTTTATCCAATTAATCAAACAAATTATAGCTGACTTATTGCATGGATTATAATGCCCTTTCTGACCAATATTATAGATGGATTGTTCCCACACTAGATTCCTATACATAGTTCAAATTAAGGCATTGAGAATCTAATTTTCTATATTAATTAATTTAGTTATTACACGAATATTTTGTTTTTATGTAAGTTTAAAAAAAACATATTCAAACAATATAAGAAAAGTTATAATTTTGACCACCCAAGCGATAGAAAGTTGTAGAGTAGCCCAAATTATAAAAAATGTAATATAATAAAATATTTACAGTAATACAGGGATAGATTAATGTGATATGAATTATTCTCACCCTTGGGAACTTTTGAGCGCCAGGATCTAATACTCTTATCAACAGTCCAGGGAACTGCAGACCTAAACCAGAATTTAGAAGCTTTTAAATTAGAGTGACGTCATACTGGCCTACCATTGGTGAATTAAAATGTATACTGACCTGCTATTGGTAATATATTCTGCGTATTTGCCTATTATTGGTCATTTGTATTGTATGACGACACTTTTATGGGCACTATAAACAGCGTCAGAATATTATTCGCAAAATAAAGCATTGGGATGTTTGTTCATCCGTCTGTGGCAACTTCGAAACCAATTAATATCCACTGGATTTAAACCGGTTCTAAGCCATACTGAAAAATCATTTATCGTATAGTATCAAATCCAGTTTTCTTCGATTATAAAAATGTACAATAATAGGTTTTAATCTTAAAATTGTACATTTGTATATCCGCAGAAAGCTGTCTATAACACGAAGCTATAAATAACTATACCTAGATTGGCCACTAGAATTACCCCAACAGTAAAAGTAAGGTTCAATTCTTGTCTAAATAAACAAAAGTTTCTAGTTTAGATTAAACTATCCTAATTTTCAAAAGTAATAGTATTTTATTTTTGTCTTTCTGTCTAATAATATCTTGTATACAGTTTGACTAATATTTGAAAAGGTTTCGGCTATTTTGGGTGTAGGAAAATCACCCCTCAAAGAGAAAGGGCAATTTTTATCAAAGTCTATATAATTGAAATAGAGAACAAACCGAAATTTGTTTAAGCTACGTAGCTTTTGTAAAATTTACCTGTTCCGTCTCATTCTTTTTATGGAGTGAGTTCTTTCTAGTGCTTCAACGTAGGATACTCTGAAAGAAATAATTAATTTCATGGAACGTCCCAGGTATGGCACACAACCCCCCTCCCAAAAAATCTAACAAATAACCCTATTCATTACTCATAAATAATTAATAAATATTAATAAATGACAATATACGGCAAGAAGATATTATATATTAGCAAAGCTTCTCTATAATTTTAAATTCTTGTATGTTTTAGGGAAAACTAGATTTATTTCTCAGTTCTTGAGTAAGATAGAAGACTGTAATTTGTGGTGTAGATTCTTACAAGTCATTAGCATAAAGTCTATACCTTTTTTTGTAAGTTATTACTAAAAAGAATCATATGAAAACAAATATCTAACTTTCTAGGAAGAAAATAATCATTGGTCACAAAATTAGTATCAAATTTCGAGCATGACTTCGAAACCAATTCATGACTGCTAGTCCTAGTTATCCATGTTGAAATTCAAGTATCGTATAATGGAACATTTTCGATAAAAAATATAGATTTAACACCAGTTTTGTTGCTTTAATAACAGTTATACGAGAACTATATATTATACCTGGAACATTTGGAAAGTCTTCTTGTTGGAAGGAGTAGCATTCCTCCGGATATTCCAGTTTCACCTAGTAATAGATATATCAGGGCTTGTAAATTAGCCAAGATGTTTACTTCCATCAGTAACGATACTTTTATGTTACATAACAACAAACCGATACTTTTAAAATTATACTAAAGTAGTGGTCTGTATTTATGTGTGACTGGTTGCAATCAATTGAATGGTGGGCGGCATTTGTCTATTTTATACAAAAATACAAAGGATAGAAGGGCAGACTAATTTAATAGATTATTAGCTTTACTATTAAAAATCTAATTTTTACCGACATTGGTGTTTCTGTCGTTCAAATCTTCATCTAAAATTAATGTTTTAATTAGAATTAATTAATAGAAAGAATATTTATAAAAAAAAGTTCACAGAGTTTTTAGAAATCAAAATTCCATGACAAAGGCAGGAGTGACAAACGTCGGGGTGGACAAACACAGAAGTGTCTGAAATATTAAGTTAAGTAAGTATTTCTATAATTTCTATACAGGACAGGTTAGGTTAAGATAAGAATATACAAATAAGCCCCCTGCAGGGGTTAGGCATTTAAAAAAAACATAGTTTAAATTTGATTAGGTTAGATTTAATGTCCACTTCGACGTTTGTCATTCCTCTGTTTGTCCTAGGGCCTAATAAATACTTAAACTTTAGGCCAGCTTTTAAAATAAATTCACTTATGAAGGGATTTAAAACTTTTCATGAATGTTGTCATCCTTGTTAATTGAAAAACTAAAGTTTAAAAAAAGTACATTTATAATTTAAACAAATAATGAAATTTGATTAATAATGGTTGAATTACCAATTTCAATCTGATTATTTAGGATTAGCTTGAACGAGTTCTGTACAATCTCCTAAAAAATGATAAGATAAAAATTTTAGGATCTTGAAATAAAATCGAAGTACAGTGGGTTTCGTCTGTTATCACATGATCTTTTGATGGGTAATTTTAAGTTAGGTTAGGTAAATGTTCATGGTTGCCCCGCAGAGTTAGGAAATTGGCCCAACAGGGGATAGAAATAGCTACTTTGAAAAAACGAAGAAACCCGGTACTTCGTTTTCTTTCCATGATCTAAATTTTAGTTATCTTATATTTTTTCGTTTATTATATAAATCTTGATTTTTCGCTTAATCAATTCAAATTTTTTTCTGAAAAATACAAATATATTGGCCCAGGGATTTAAAGGGAGAAGACACTGGCCAATAAATTGATGTAAATCCCCAATGAAGTTACACAAAATTACCCCTTCTGCAGATTACTATTTGTGGTTCAAACGTTTGAACAATTAATTTTCATGAACCAGCCAATTAAAATTTACAAAAAGTATCCAAAGTTACAAGCAAACGAATCAGAAAACTTGAGTATAAAACTTTGGGTACTAATAATGTATAGTTAACCTCTGTATCTTCAGCGCAAGAACTAGAGGAGCTTTGCTCTTCTTCAAGTATTTCCTAAAATAATTTCACCATTGAAAACTCATTTATAAATACCAAATCTGTACATGATAAAATAAACTTGATTATATGGGAAGCCTCATTTTAGTGAGGCCTTACTTTTTACAACAAATTAAGGGTATAGTTTCTTTCGTGGCAACGCCCCTTAAGGGGCGTTTCTTCGTATTTTCACAGTAGCTTTTCTACTTTTTCTAGCCCCTAAAATACGACGAATCGCCCCTTATGGGGCGTTGCCCAAAATTAATACTTCTTTTACAGACTTTAATGTTGAAAATCATAGTCACTTTAAGTATAAATTCATGTTAATTTGTCCTTTTTTGTCGCTTTTATGGATATTGTTATTTATAGTATTTCTTCAAAATTTACCTTAAAAGATTTAAGAATAGGTTGTGTGTTTATAATCAGTCCATCCTCACTATCTAAGCTAAATTTAAACATTAAACGAGAATTTTTTTAATGATTTTAATGAAAGGTTTTGTGTTTTTTATTGGTAAAAACAAGGACAGTTTTATCATACTAACAGTGCCTATAAAAAAAGAATAGATTGAAAACCTTTTGGCCAAAGTATTCCGAATGACGCCATATTAGAATAATGGATTACCTTAATAAGACACCATTCGGGCCAAACGTTTTCAAATTTTTTCATTGTGTCATTGAAAAACAACCATAGGTGTCGCTTAGCAAGCCAAGTAGCAGAAAATGATTTAGAAGCAGACAATAAAAGGTCATTGAAAAAGAAAGGGAGGTAGTTGTCTGTATATACATCTATACTGTAGATCTGTTCTCCCAATTGATTAATTCTTTAATCATAATCTCCTAGTACAACTATTATGTAACTAACTAAGTATGTCCGTTTGTCTGTCTGTCCCCTACCATACATTATCTAGTTGTGTCCAAACGTTTAAACGTCTAATTATTATCTAAAGAAGGAGTAGTTTTTTGGCATCATCATTGAGGATGTACATCAATTTATCGGCCATTGTCTTTTCCATTTAGATCCCTAAAAAATCTACTTATTAACCCAAAGCAAATAAAAACAACATTTAAAAAACGCCAAAGAAAATGTTTATTTGCTTTGCTTTCCGCCAAGCCAATATTTATTTTGCAATAAAAGAAATATGTAAACAAACATTGCAGACATTTTTTGCACATGTTTTTTAATGTGCCGTATTTGAAATAAATGTAGGAAGTGTAAAAGAATAGTTATTTATCGCATCGTATTATAAACAGCTTTCCACAGATATAAAAATGAAAGTTTTTTAGTCCCGAGATCACCAAAAACCAAAAACCATCACAGGACCTATGTAAAGCTTATAACCTTAAACAGAGAACCCAATCGGTTCAGTAGTTTATGAGATCTTAAGCATCAGATATATTATTTTATATAATAGGATATACATTTAGTTCTCAAAATTATTTGTTTTTTATTTTTATATTAAATAGGTACCTTTGTCTGATTCTTGAAACTCGACTAAATAAATTAAATAAAGATTTATTTTTTAGATTTAATATATTTTTTTTTAATTTTCGAAGTTTTACCTATAATCTGTGGTAGTTATTTGTGGAAGAAATCTACCATCTACTAATACTAAAAATAATATCTTGTTTTTATAAAAAGAAAGAAATTAGTACAATATTATTTACAAGCGGCACTGTCCCTAACATCTAGGGATAGAGAGGGGATAAATAATTATTTAAGAATCATCCGAAGACTTATATCAGAAAATAAAACAGCCTAAAACCATCAAAGGACCTATGTGAAGCTTAGCAAAAATCTATAACCCAATTGGTTAAGTAGTTATTGAGAGCTTCAGACAAAAACCCAGAAAAATAGAAGCAGCTTACAGTGCCTGATAAAAATGACGTCATATTGCAATTGACCAATGGTAAAATATAAACTGGCATATCATTGGTGATTTGTATTGTATGATGTCATTTTTATCAGGAACTAAAAGCTACTTCTGAAAAATACCCTGGTCCGATTTCTTGTCTGTTTTCCTGGCATACGCTTGCTGTAGAGGAGCTGCTACACTTGACATCCAACTTGACAGGGAATTTCTCATTGACATCCATGAGGAAGGTTTGCTCTCTAACAACAAATAACGGAGGTAAGGAAAGTGTCATGTGTGACGTCATAAAATACGTCTAAATCCATCCTTTTTTAAGTGGTTTCCTTTCCCTTCTCCTCTAATTCTTCTTTTTTTAAAGTATCCTTATGGCGTCACACAGGACACTTTCTGTATCTCAACAAAAAACACCAGTGTTATTAAGGGATAAGACACTGAAAGCATACAAAATTAATATATGATAAACAGTATTGGTGGAAAAGTTTAGACACTGAAGGCTTGTACAATTTTATTAAAGATTTGAGAAAAGTATCATTGGTGTTTGACCTATCGAATTATAGATCATGTTTATTATACTTTGAGTACTTAAAAAAATTACAGTTCATTTTCCCGCCTCCTTATATAACAACCATATGTAGAATTACAAATTTATATAAATATCAAGATATCCAAATAGATGAACTGGCCAAGTTAACGAATCTCTTTTCACGAATCTCTGATGCCAATCTTATACAAGAGTTGAGAAAATCACACTTCCAACCATTACATAGATATATTATTTTTGACGTTCAAAATCTAGTGGTGCGCCGAACTGGATCGCCCCGATTCAGCGCACCTCTAAACAATTTAAAAATCCAGCTCAGTAAATGAGAAAATTTGAAAATAGAACATTCCTGTTGCTTAATTATCTTTAATAGCAGCGATAACATATCTCCATTTTAAACATCCAGGTTTTTAAATATGTACCAATCCCAACAAGATTATACTTGGTTATAGAGTAGCCTCGTATTTTGAGAGGCTCAATCAATGTAAACCTAATACAATATAAACCCCAATGGCTGAATAAGGCTCAGAAAAATCCTTACCTTTATGATATTGAGGTTTGGTATCATCGGCAAATTCCGAGTTGAAAACCGTGTTTTCATTGTCACAGTTCAAGTATTGTGAGTTGGCAGCTGTGAACCTGTTTTCGGTTGGCAACCCTAATGTGCAGTTTGGCCTAATGATAAGGAAAGTTAATAAGCGATCCATTTAGATATTGATATCTCAGACTATTATTAAAAATCTCTGGAGAGGTCTTAATTTGTTAGATAAAATGTTGATATAAAAAATCATTTATCAAAGTTTGGATGTCTATAAAATGTATTTGCATGTGTTAATGTTCGTTTGTCTGAATGACTTGATTGTTAATCTTCTCTTTTATGGATGTTATCATACTTGTTTATACATTATTTTTTTTTAGAAAAAAACCTGAATCTCGCATCAGTCTGTGCCATCGATGATTCTATTTCTAAAACAATGTAACTCCTATTTCAAATGTTTTGCTTTTATAAAAAAAAACTTTTGCCTTACTAAAATTTTAGTGGGGAAAAATTATCCCCTCTAAATTTTTGGTGAGCCTAACTGGTTTTAGTGAGGCAAATTTTTTAATAGAATTCATCTCTGGTCTTTTTGTTCAATTAATGGTAAACATATAATTGCAAACCAGTTTCTTTTGTTAAAAAAAATTCATAAAAATGTAAAGTTTTAGTTTAAAAAAAAGCAAAAACTAATTTTTAAAGTGTATTTTTTAACTATCTTGAAAGAGTGTGGAATTTTTTCTACCCCCAATGGAGTTTAAAACCACCCGTACTGGACCTATAAAAAGCAACATAACACAGGAAGTCCATATAGGTCCAGTGGTTAGCAAGATCCATATAGACATCCCATTACTTTTCTATAAGTATACCTGGATGTACAAAAACGCTGTGCTTCCTGTTTAAATTTTCTCCATGTCCAGCTATACGCCTATAGTTTCAATACTTTTATATAACAAGAACAAGTTTGTCAAGAAGAATAGAGATAATCTAGATATATTGATTAAATCGGTCAATAGGAGAATACTGACATAACATTCCAACCATCTCATTGGTTGAAACATTTTACAGATCTTGGTACGTAAGGGCATAATTTTAAATTTCGTTCGCATTATTAGTCAGCCATAAATTGTCGCATATCTTACTTTTTTTGGGTGAATTAATTCGTGTAAAAATTTCTTCCCTCGTATAATGTATAGCATATGACAAAACACAATAAGTTAGAAACATAATTCTCTCTAAAAATAATTACATCGTCGAAAAAATCGTCGAAAAAGGGCCAGGTGGATTATCTAGGTATATTATATCTATTGAACAAACATACTGACACGTTTATTTACAGAGAACCTTAATAGTTATTTCTCGCATCGAATTATAAACGGCTTTCTGCGGATTTAGAATGTACCATTATAAGATTAAAACCAGTTTTTTAGCCCCGAGGTGCCGAAGGCACTGGCTAAAAAAAACTGGTTTTAATCTGATGATTGTACATTTTTATATTCGTAGAAAGCTGGACATAATAGGATGCTAGACATAGTTTTTTTGTATGGATGAGAACCGGTTCCTATCCACCGGATTCGAATGAATACGAGAAATTTATATAAAAATACAACTTAGTAGATTCTAAAACTGTAAATACAGGAAATAAATTGTATGACAAAGTATTTTTACCTGTTTGTCTTTCTAATTGTCCTGAAATTGTTGAAAAATTATAAAGAATTCATTAAATGTATATTTTTATATTATAGAAAACTATCCGCGGATATGTTAGGTTAAAAACCAATTTTGTTAGTTCCATGGGATCGAAGGCCTGGGCTAACAAAATGGTAATAATATAATGATTTTTATTTTATTATTTGTAGAAAATTAGCTTTAATACGATACGATATATGATTTTTAGGTATGGCTTAGAACTAGTTCGAATCCAGCGGATATTAATCGATTTCGAGCCCATACTGGAAAAGATTAAATTTTTACTCATGATTTTTTTCTTTAATTTTATCTAAAGCAGGGGTAAAATTCTGTCAAAAAACATACCCCTCCAATGTATGTATATTGTCCAATTTTTGGAAATAGTTCAGAATTCCGACCACTTGTAAGTGCTGTACATACAGAAGTTTGAATAAACATATCTCACAGATATGAATGACATGATATTTTCAAGATATGTTTATCCTTTTTGTGTGTTTGCGTCAATTTCAGGTACACGGGATAGGTAAATGCGTAAAAAATCTTTTTGTCTTTCTTAATGATAATAAACAAAATAATCATTTCTATGAATTAAATTATTGGATGAAATTTTTTGGGCATTGCTACCTTGAACCAATTAATCAGGATTGAACAAAAGTTTAATAAAATTAAAACAGCTAAACCATGTGTTATAAAACTTGAATACTAGTACAATTTACGGTCCAATGTCCCCTTTCCTTTCACATCATGTATAACTATTAGGTTTTTAATCATAAAGTTACAAGTCTATATCCTATGGTCTATTCTTTTTAAAATGATATTCATTAAACTTGCAAGATAATTATGCCAAGTGAAATGTAAGAGACTCTAAACCTAGTAGAGCATCATAATAATGTAACCTTAGGATGCAGGTATAGCAGAATAGGATAACTATGTATGGTAGTCCCAGGCCAAGGGGTAGGATGATAGAATTCGGGTCCATTTCATCTAAAATTAATCTGATTCATTAAATCATGATTTAACAACTTTTAATGCGAAGGTTTTCTACATTTAGGGTAGTTTCTTTGGTCCGTCTGTAGGTTCAAAATGAATAGGAATATTTAAGGTTTTTAAATATTCCCTTTTAATTTCAAACTTGCTCTATAATCATAACGACATATCTATACTCTAATATCATAAGAAGCAAGTCCATATATCCATTTCAAACATCAAATAATTTTTAGCTATTTTTACAACAGTTTTCAATGAAATATATATGACAATGGATATAAAATATTGATTAGAATTTAGATGATTTGTTAGTTGTTACCTGGAGAGGCATAAATAGTGCAGGTTCCTTAAATAAAATAAAAGATACATTTATGGTGTACA
>LS055556.1:0-15125 GCA_900241095.1 Acartia tonsa | reverse complement strand
TATTGAATTTTGTTTGGTTAGTTCCAAACTGGAAGCGTTCAAACCTCAACCTTCGCATGACATTTTAGATTCAAAATGGAAAAGTAAGAAAACATTTTTGAGCAGGTTATTTTTAGGGGCAATTTTCTCTTGCAATGTTGGTTGTACCCTCCCCTAAAATTGCTAAAAACCTTTCACGGACCTATGAGTAGCTACACTGTTAAGGAGAACAACATCAGTTCAGCAGTTAGTAAGATTCTTCGGTACAAGACACAGTTTATGTTATTTTTATATAAGGTTAGTCAGCCAGCCACAGAATTATACAAACTACATATTTTGTTAAATTTCAGGCTTCAAGCCACCAAGATGTCTTTTGAAATTCAGAAAGCCACATGGTTTTAGCAATCTTCAGTTGCCAGACAGTAACGTCCAAGAGATAGAATTTGTTAAGTTTGTAGCACAACTAATACAAAACAACATTGTTTTAATAAGTAAGATGGGCTTCTAACAGTATTTTAAGCACACTATTTCTCTTACAATCATGTTCATATTTAATTGTGATTATGTAGGCCCAACGGTTTTAAAACCCTAGATGTTGTTTTAATAAGGAAGATGGGCGTAATGACATATAGAGTTAGTATACCCCAGGGAGGAAGGGGACATTGAGCTGTTTATTATACTAGTCCCCAAAGTCTTGTATTAACGGTTTCTTATAAGTTTGCTTAGCAATCTTGGGGACTTTTATTGAATATCGTTTGATTGGTTCATTTAGTTGGGTGTACAAAGGCCATTGTCTTATCCCTTTAGATCCCTGTGCATTCTTTATTTTGGTCATGTGTAGATCATATGTGTACTGGTGGTATACAGGACAGAAATCAGTATTATAAAAAAAAGTAACAGGATGTCTCTCTGTTTGTACCGAAGAATCTTGCTAACCGCTGAAAAGAGATGGTTTTCATTTAAAGGGTAGCTTCGCTTAGATTCTTGGAAGATTTATGAATATTTTGGACGAGGGTACCTCCACCCCTCGCCAAGAGAAATCTCCTTTAGAAAAAATTATAGACCCCCCCCAAAAAAAAAAATGTTACATTTTATAAAATAAAAATTTAGAATTGTTAGTGGTCGACACCTGCTCAATTGCTCCTAGAGATCTTCAGGGGCGTAGTAAGCTTTTTTTCGTCTGTAACTATTTTTGTGGAGGAAATCCCTACCCTCCCAACAATAAATGACCCCCCAACCCCCCTCTCCTAAAAAACACAATTTTTTTACTTTTTCTTTTTAAAACTTCTCCCACTGTAAGTGCCCTAAGAGGCTTCTATGGGGCGTAGCCGCTAATATTCTATATGGGGCTTGCTGCAGAGGGTAGGGACACATCTATTACGAAAATAATAGGGATTCAATACATAAACAAACCTCCCACCAAAATTCCCAAAAGAGATTTCAACCCCTATTATTCTACATCTTAGATAGTGCTTAAAAGCGTTTGGAAAGATTTAACTTTTAAGATGCTTCGCACATTCTCTTATTAAAATAATGATCAATTTATTAATTAGTATCATCATAATATGACAAGTCACAGGCAAACATACATTAATCCAATTACTTTAGTGTAGAATACTTATTTCTATCCCTATATATTACAATAAAAATTACATAATGATATCATTAACTATTTAGCAGCTGACTTCGTCTCTAGCCTCTGGCAGCTTTTAGAATTTTAAAGACTTTGGATTTGGCTGAGGTTGAACTAATCCACGAATAAAGCCATAATTCGGACAGCAATTATACATAGTTTTGCTGAAGACAATGGAATTATAGTTTCAGTGGTTTCTTTTAATACCAGTCATAAGTAATTCAGGTGTGGCAGAATCCTCATATTGTTTTCAGACTTTGCATGATGATTCTTGTAACAATTGTTTACAATTTAGAGAGTGTAGAAACTCTATAATAATTACCAGCAAGTTAAAGTTCGTTATTTTCTGACTGTTTGATACGATGAACTTAATTTATGGTTGTTGTCATACTTGTTTTTTTACCAAAATTTAATTTAGAGAAATAACATTTATTTAATTAATACATAATACATAGACAAAATCAATACAAAATTTAAATAGAATAACAACTAAAATGGCTAGGTATTAAAAACTCGCTAAAATTATTGCTAAAAATATTATTTTTAATGCAGAATTCAAGAATCACCATAATATTTATTCAATTAAAATAAAACTAACTATTTTAATTTGGCAGATTAGAATATTTTACATTCAGTTGTAACCAACAATTGAAGTAATTCGGAAAAATATATTCGTGAAGGTTTTAGGGGCAACACATCGTATTAAAGACGACCTTTTTATCTGCCCCCCAAGTATTATTTAAGATTTATTTCGCTTGTTGGCCATACCTTATTCCTAGTTTGAAGTAATTTTATTATTCATTCTATTATGGTAATTAGTAAGAGTTTTGTTCATAAGATTTCGTTAACCATTGAAACTTTATGTTATCTATTTTAGGTACGACTTACATAACTCCTGAGAAGGTTTGAGGCTATTTTACTGCCCTATTTCCCCTAAATGGTAGGGGCACAGCCACTAGTTTAGATATAAAATATCATTTGTATCATCTTCATTGACATAATTATTAAAATTAATATTTTGTGTAACATACTGGAGCTGAGTATTAAATCTTTGAACAACAAAATCATAAAGTTCTAAATCAATTTTTAGTTCTTCTTTCAGTTTTTGCATTACTTTTTCACTTTGCTCAGGATGCGAGTTTTTATTCTCTTGAACTTTTTTGGTGGAATAATAATTTGAGGCACCTTTGAAAAAACCTAAAAATTTTAGAGTAATATTTTACTAGAAAATTTTTAATATTCAATTGTTTGTTCTACTGTCTAGATGCATGTATCATTTCAGAATGTCTGTCTGTATGTCTGTCTATATTTTTGTAGTCTGATTGTCCTTCTGTATGTCTGTAGGTCTGTCTGTATGATTGTCTGCTGTGTGTCTTTCTGTATGACTTTCTTTCAGTATACAGACCGTAAATCAGTATATGACTTAATTTTCTCTTTTTAGACAGTTAAAATGTCTCATTTTCTGTAGTCTGATTGTCCTTCTGTATGTCTGTAAGTCTGTCTTTTTGTTTGTCTTTTGTGTGTCTTTCACAAATATGACTTTCTTTCAGTATGTAACGCTTTTCATATTGGTCTACACTTAATATGTCTGTCTGCCTGTAAAGCTTTATCTAATATTACTCTTTGCCTGGAATATAATGTTCTAATAGGATCATTGTATGATTTAGATTCTCTAACAACCCGACAACACTGTATTCTTCTTCTATGTGTTTTTTGGCTAGTTGCAGTGCCCTATGGGAGTTTCTGAAACACAAAACAATGTCCATTAAATAAAGGGAAAGGACATTGATGTGTTTATTACACTAGTCCCCAAAGATTTATAATAATATTTTCTTATTCGTTAGTTTAACAAATTTTATTTAATTTTGATTGGCTGATTCATTAAGTTAAGTGTCCATATGTTTCAACTAATAATTGTAATCTACAGAAAGGTTATTTTTGTTTATCATCAATAGTGATGTACAACAATTTATCGGCCATTGTCTTTTCCCTTTAGATCCCTGCAATTAAATCCATAAATCCCAGGAATTAAAGGTCCTTATCAAAGTAATAGGGCAGGACTGATAAGTTTGTTTTTCAAAGAAACTTATTCCTTTTTGAATTAAATAGCGGTTACTTTACCTCAAAGTGCTTGTCGAGCACTAAAATCCTTTCCTAATTTAGAAATAAATTAGAAATAAGGGAGGGGAGTTTCAATGCCTAAATCTTACGGGTGGCCCCTAAACCCTCGGGACCTTCAAATACCCATTGTAACCTAACCTGACCATAAGTAATAAACAAAAATTTATCTCATCACCGCCATTATTTTCATTTTTTCTTTCAAAAATAGAGGGAATGGGGGGGTTCTGTGCTCAACAAGGCCCATTGAAGTAAAAGGCCGAAACACATACATACATCTTACTACTTTCGTTATAACTGCTAAAAATTATTTCATAATGCTTTCAGCCGAAAAAAGGAAAATCTGATAAAATCGACAGGAATAGGACAAAGAAGCAGGGCACTAAAACATACAGAACTAACTTTTTACTTTTTAGAGACCTTTGCTTTAAGGTCGTAAAAATAAAGATGAAGCAAAAACTATTTGAAATGCTAAAAACTATTTGATTTGTTTCAAAAATGCATAGGTAAAAACAAACGAGTATAGGGGTATAGTCCCTTTCGTGCCAACGTTCCATAAGGGGCGATTCTTCGTTTTTTTCACAGTAGCTTTTCTCCTTTTCTAGCCCCTACGGGGGGCTCTAATCCTGCGGGGCCAATTGCCTAACCCTCTGGGACAATCACCTGACCCAATATAACCTAACCTAACCTAAAATAAACTATCAAAAGCCATTTTAAAAATACGATGAATCGCCCCCTTAAGGGGCGTTGCCACGAAAGGGACTATTCCCGAGTAAAGCAACTACCTGTCCCCACATTCCCAAGCAGTACCACAAAAATATGTTGTCATCATTTCTTGAACATCTCCAAACTTCAAAGACAATAATAATTTTATCAACTAAAATCAATGCAGCTGGGTAGTGGCTGCTTTATTTAACACCTTTTTATTAGCTAAAGAAAAGTATTTCGTCTCTAGCTTTTGGTAAATATTCTTTACCAGTAAACATGAAAAAAAAAGTTCTTCCCAAAGATCATTTTGACTGGTAAAAAACTGGAGCCTTTATTCAGAAAAAATATTACATATTTTACAAATATTGTTATAAAAAGTTTTTGTCTATGTAAGAAAGATGGACAGGCGAGCGGTCATTTTGAATTATAGAGTAGCTTCGCTACTTACAATGTGAAGTTATTCTGTCAAATCATATCACCCCTTAAAACAGCTTTTAATTAACACGATATTATCAGGGAAGCTTTCCCCACTATTAAATAAGAAAAGTATTATTCCTGGCACTCTGGATCTTGGGAAAATAGGCAGCTTTCTAGAGATTTATCAAACCATTCCTGTATGGGAGTTCAATCACACCCGTTAAAATTGTATACCTTTAATGAACAATTCTAAAAATCAGTTCAGTTAAACAAAATCATTGTCCTACGTATTAAAATTCAAATAAAAGTCAAATTTTTTTGCTGTAGATAAATAGATTGGTAATATTGGGAGGGGGTAGGCTGGTTGTTTTTCTATATTCCTAAACCATATGGGCCCTCTACCTATACCTATGGTGCACTAACCTAACCTGAAGTAAAACACAAACCTACAAAAAAACTACGTCCCCAACACACTCTTCCTTTTAAAATCATAATTATTTTTTTCTTATCTCGTTCTTTCACCAAAAAGAATTTGTGTTTAGACTTAAATATGTTAATATCGCAATAATTTTGCAGTTTTGAATGTTTTTGCGGACGTGATTGAACCCTTTCCTTGGCAGGTCTGTCTTTCCGTTTACCCCATCTCTTGGTAGATCTCATGTAGTAATACTAAATGGTAGCAAGTTAATATTGTAATTTTTAGGCACTTTAGCTGTTTAATATAATTACATATAATTAAATAATAATTATAAAAAGATAAATAATATCATTAAAGAAAATTCTGTAGAACATAATGTTAATTGCATTATAATAATGGATATTGTATACATAAACATATTGACTGGAAAAATTTGTCATCAATTTAGGTTGCTAAAATGGATATCATTTATTGGCCAGTTCATTTATCCAGTAGGACGGGAGGGGATGGGGTAAGAGGGTGTATTTTAGCCAGATGTGGTGAGTATTACTTTATCTGAGTAAATGACAATTTGGTGCAACATCCAAGTAATTGTGTATCGATTATTATTTAAAGCAGATTTTAAAACTAAAGGGTGATTATGCTAATATTTTAAAACATTGCTGACCATTTATCAGTATCTTAATTTAGGTCAGAAATTATAGTTTTATTAATTTAAAAACCACGAAACCTATACAAATCAAGGTTTCGTGATTAAGTTAAAAAACTTTAACAAATATTTTCTTCAATATTATCACTTTCCTTTGATATAAATCTTTGGATAGGATCTCTAACAATATTGATTAGAGATGGATTAAACCCAAATTTTTTCCAGTCTAATTTTTAATGTTCAATCGCAAAGATGATTTAATATCCTTTTCAGTATGGCTTCAAAACCGCGATTAATATCCGCTGTAAAAATCATGTATTACAAACAATTTTCCACGAATATGAAAATAAAAATAATAAAAACCGGGGCTAACAAAACTGGCTTTAATATTGTATTTTTTTATTTTACTATCCGCGGAAAGATGTTTATTAACGAGGCGATAAATAACTATTAAAATACAAGAAATTCATTTGAATCAATTATCGTTTTATTTAATACTTTTTGTGATGAACAATCTTTGCTATAAATGTGTATCATTTATGGATGTTGTTATCTTCAGTGAATTTAGATGCTTCGCACCTAGCATCTAGGAGTTAAATATTCGATAGAGGAAAAATAATAAAATAATTAGTTTATACTCATAATAGCCCAATATCATCTATGAAAAGCTTTCCTAAATTTTTATATTTCAATTGTTTACAGAGATCTTAACGGAAAAACAACGAAAGGAAAAAAAAGTTTTTATAATTTGTTTTTGAGGTGGGGGATTTTCTTTCTTGGGGCGATTTCTCTTGGGAGGGTAATCGTGCCCTTTCCCAAAATAGTTTTAAACCTTCTCAGGACCTATGAAAAGCTATCTTGTAAAGGAAAACCATATATGTTTTGAGGTTAGCGAGATCCTTCGGTACACACCGACAGACAGACACAGACAAACCCACAGACAGACAGACACACAGACAGATATCCTTTTACTTTATTATAAGGATTTATATTTATGTATAAGCGATTGAATACCTAGATAGTACATATGTCTGTCATAGACAAGTTTCTCTGCTTCACTAGCGGAGTTTTTGGCGGTCAACTGATTAACTAAACCTGATCAAATGTCCATATATAAAACTTCAATCAAAACTTTTATATGCAATGTAAAATTAAGCTTTTTACAGGTAGCTTTTGAGATAATTAACGTTTATTATGAAGAAGAAAAAGGCTGTGTGATTTTTTTGCAAAATATAAAATTACAAGTATTCGATTCACGGAACACTAATTTATAAAATTGACTTCGTATAATGGTTAACTGTTAAATGTGAAAGGAAAAATGGGAAAGGTTAATTTGTATCAGGTTTAGACTTCCAGCTAATTCATAAAATTGTGAAAGGTTGATTTCACCGAGGCTAACATGCGGCTGAGCCCTGGTTGAAGCATCCTCTTATCTAAATTGTTTTAAAGATATATCTATATATGAAGATTCCTTGAGTCTGTAAATCATCCAGCACATGCAGATGATAAATGGTAGAATGTTCAAATCTGACGTTAGAAGCAGCAAATAGTGCCTAATTAAAATTGACGTAATAAAATACAAATAACAAGGGATAGGCCAGTATACATTGTAATTGACCAATGGTAAGTTGTATACTGGCCTATCATTGGTCATTTGTATTGTATGACGTCATTTTTATTGGACACTATTCGATGCATTCCATTTAAAATTTTACTTTAAAAAATGATATGAAAAAAAATTATTTAACTGGGTTAATTTTTCTAGGGTCGATTTCCCTTGGAAGGGTGGTAGTAGCCTCTCCCAAAATAGTAATAAACCTTGAATTGATCTATGAGTAGCTACATTGTAAAGGAGAACCATAGCGGTTGAGAGGTTAACGAGATCCTTCGTTACAGACGGATAGAATCTGATACAAATATATAGACATCCTGTTACTTTTACAATAGCTATTATATCTTTTTGTGAAAATGTAACACTAATATATGCGGAACTGAAGGGACCCCTAAGTATGCCGGGAATTTTGAATATTTTCTTAGTAAACAAAGAATATGACTATGCCTGCATGTTGTTACCCCTTTCTCCATGGAGGCAGGGATTGCATCTTGTAGCTGGATAAAATAGCTATCTCCCTCCCTCCTATCCATCTCCACCTCTCCTACTGGATGAACAAACTGACAAAATTGTCAACTATTTTTCCCCTGTCATAATATCCACGTATATTCTATGTCCATTAAGAGATAAGACAATGAATTATAGATTTATATTTTCCTCAAAAATATTACAAAATTAACCTTTCCGTTGATCATAGTAATTAGTTGAAAGGTTTGAAAGAAAAAACAATAGAAATTAATGTAAGTATCCAAAGTTTTAAGTTAACAACTGAAAAACTTTGGGTACCCATATAATTTAGGGTCCCATGTCCCCTTCCTCCCGGAGCTTAGCTAGTAAATTAGAATTTAGTTTAGTTTTAGTTTGTTTTCGGTTTATAATTTAGCTTTAAAGACATATTTACCATATGGGTTAAATACAGTTCACAGCATGCCAATATTTTCTGTAAAAGCGAAGCTTTTCTATACTTAGGGTCTGTACGTCAGTATGAGTGATTCTTCGTTGATTTCACAGAAAGTGCCGGTTGAGCACTTATAACCAACCACCTTGTCTTGTCAAAAAAAAATAGGGAGAGGGGGGGGTGTGTGGTTTTAGTTCTATTATGCCTAAACCCTGCGGGGCTACCAAGCACCCTATATAATCTAACCCTACCTAGCTTAACATAAATTATTAACCAAACAAGCATATAAAAAAAAACTATTTGTGTAAAATTCCATGTCTCCTGAATTTTCAAGCTTGAAAGAATTGTCTAATTTTTAAGAAAATTTAAGTACAGTAAAGTTACTCCATATGTATAACTAGACGGTCTGTAAAAACTGCAAAGGAAAACCTTGGTGTTCCAGCTATGCTATAAGTGTAAAAGTTTATATAATCTAAAATATTTTTGATTTAATTGTTTCTCCTTTCCTACCAAAATTAAATATAATTGTCCTTGTTTTTAAAACATATTCTTTTCCTTTTAACTCTATGGGATACTTTGTTTTTACATTTTTAACATCAATATATTTGTTCAATGTTTAGAAAAAGGATGACATCTAGGGGCTCTATATTCGAAGGGATATAGAAGGGAAGGAAAATAGCCTAAAACCATACCCAAAACTATTTATAAAAATGAAATAGCTTAAAACTATCCCGGGACATATAAGACGCTTCACTCTAAAGAAGAGCCATATATATTTAGCAGTTATCCAGATCCTTCGCAACTGATATAAAAATGCTTATTACTTTACAAAATAGGATAACACTTTTTAACTTTAACAAATTCCCCCCAATAAAGACAAAAGTGTTTGTTGTTAAAAGAAGCTTTGTTTATTTTTGTTTATAATACAAATTTGATACTATACCTAAATATTTACATTTTAAAAAAGATTTTAGGAAAAACAATAAAATTTGTTCTATGCATCTATTCATCTATCAATCCATATTTCATCAATCTACTAATCTATCTATTTGTATGTACCTATGTATATTTATATCTATCTAAATATCTAACTATCTATTTCATCTTTTTATTAAATCATCTTATAGGCTTTTTATCTACCTATGTGTCCTTTTGCATGTCTATTTATCTATCTACCCTTTCACCTATCTATCAAATTATCTATACATCTATCTATATATCTATGCTTTATTAATCTATTAATGTATTTATCTATCTATTTATTTATCTATCTATCTATCTATTTATGATCTATCTATCTATTCATTATCCATTCATTTATCCATATATTCATCTATCAATGAACCTATCTATTTCATCATCTATGGATCTATCTATAAAAATATCTAGTTTTCTATTTATCTATCTATATTCATATTCATTTATCTATCTATCTGTGCATCTATCTATATATCTATCTATCTATAAATGTATTTTTTTTCCATTCATTTATCTATCTAAGCATCTTGCTATCTATGTATCATTCTATCTATGTGTGCATCTATCTATCTATATTTTCATGTATTTATCTATCTATCCATATATATGTGAATCTAGCTATCACTCATTCATATATCTATTATTCTAGCCATCTATCTATCTATCTAAAATCAGGTATAAAAATGAATGAAGGGTATTGTTTATATTTTTAAAACAAGAAACTTCCGCCAAATGTTTCAATATGCTCTATATTAAGGGCTTTGCTGTTCGCAACAGATGGGTGAAATAGTAAATTAGCTAATTTCAAGGGATAAGACAATGGGTGATAAAGTTGTGTACATCCCCAATGAAGACACAGATATTTTACCCTTCTGTAGATTATAATTAGTAGTTGCAACGCTTGGACACTCAACCTAATGGACCAACCCTAAAGTAGTTAAGCAAACGAATAATAAAAATTTGGAGACTAATTAATCAACAGCCAAATGTCACCTCCCACTCTGAATTTCAAAAGTATCATAAAAGATATACTTATCGTATCGTTTAATTCCGGTAGTTTTCCGAGAATATTAAAATGTTAAATTATAGAATTTGTTGACTCAGAGAGAATCGCGTTTAATCCAAATAAAATTATCATAAAGATTCCTGTTGCCATAAGATATAATGTGTCTAGAGATACAAAAAAAACTGTCGATGATTTGTACTAAAAGTCGTTTGAGTAGCCGGACAAAGTGTCTAAAAAACCAGCCATGTGACGTCATATAAATGAGTGAGATGAGAGAATAAATGGGGAAAGAAAACCTTTTAAAAAAGATGGATAATCCCCCATTTCTATGACGTCACGTGGCTGATTTTTGTATTTCAATTGATTATAATATTCACATAATTAAAAAGTAATACAACATGAAAAGGGGTTGAACTCTGGTTTAAACAGGGAGGGATGGGACATATGTATATTCATACACTGGTACCCAAAGTTTATAAGAACGTTAATTCATTAGTTTGGGACTTTTATTGAATTTAGAATTGGTTGGTTTATTACGTTGAGTGTCCAAACGTTTCAACCACTAATTCTAAATCTACATAAAGGGTAACATCATTATAAACGTACTTAAATTTATCGTCCATTGTCTTATCCCTTAAATCCCTGAGTTTACAGGGTTGAATATTGGTTAGGTTAGGTCACAATCAAGGGTTAACTTAATTGCATATGACGTGTCTCTGTAAATAATAGAGTAATCTTAGAGTAGATTCTATTTTATTTTCAATGATTTTAGGCTTCTATGAAACCAATACTTTGTCATGAACCTGGCGGCTACGCTCCTAAAGGCCCCTAGAAAAAACTTGACTTGGCCCTCCATTTTTTATTTTGGTTTAAGAATAAAATAGTCAGTCCAGCAGTTGGTGAGATATTACGCTACAATCACAAAGACATCCTTTTTTATAATGAAAACTGTCCTATTAATTAATTTTGGAATATTGATTCCTAGGTTCACTAGGTATAACGTTATAAGTCTATAAATGAAAGTATGTCTATATTAAGCACATGTATATAAGTAAATTTTGTAAATATTTATAAAAAAAACTTTTATTAATCTATTCATATAATTTTATTTGATTACACAGCCATTCTCTTATCAGGTTATGTCAATGAATCCCGCTGGGATGAATTCCGTGGGTAGAATCCCGTGTGGGCTAAATTCCAATATGTCAGAAAATCACAATCTTGTCCGTCAGTTTCAGTTCCGCCGCAATTTATCTCTTATATTTCTCTCCATCATCATAAAACAAGTTTTTATTTGTATATCTGTTTTACACATATACGGGCCGTGTGTTCTACGCAATAGTTAATATGACCATTCTAAAACGTATAACTCAATTATAACCAAGTATACGTCGGTATGCATATATTTCCGCATATTCGACGCATTATCATTAAATTTTAAGAATCGTTAATAATAATTACAGTACAAAACATTAGAGTAAAACACTAAAGGGAGAAAGGGTTAAATAACTGTATCTCTCCATCGCAACCGCCTTGTGCAACCTTACTATTGGGTCATTGAAAATCAATCAATGGTGTCGCTTATATTAACACAGCCAAGTAGCAGAAAATAATTTGGAAGCAGACGAAAGAGGTCTTTAAAAAATGAGGGGATGTAGTTGTCTGTATATACATCTACACTATAGATCTGTTTATAAAACATCACCAAATATCGCGCTCTCTTTTTTGCTATAATGTCATCTCAATAAATTTAATGATTATAATGAATTTGTGCGCAAGTGGGTTAACATCTCATGTACAATATGTCATGTTGAATTTAAAAGGATGCAAATTATGGTTTTGTATTGAAAATAAAACAAGAATGACAACATCCATAATAGCGAAGCGTAAACAAATCAAACACAAATCAACATATTAGAAAAAACTTTTAGATTTGATTAATTAGGTAAAATTCTGTTTGTTGTAAATTGCTGTAAATACAAGATATTTCATATATTTACAATTATAGTTCAAATTATGGAGAAAAATGAACGAAATGACCATCTAATAATTACCATAGTTGATACAATTTTGAATTTGATAATAACAGGCATAATAGAATATGGGCATACTGACGTTCTTAGTGAAGAAAAGTTTTGCTTATAATAAAAGGGGTGGGTAATAAATGTATAAGTATTAAGCATTGACAAAAGGGAAAATGTTCCATTGAGGTGATAGGATATGGATTTATGTAAATAGGTCTAGTTTTGGTTAACCATGGCACTATGAGTTGAAAATCAAATTTGTTGGACCAAAAAGTAATTGAATTCCTCTAACTACATTCTAGATTATTTAATTTGATATCAAAGTTTAGTTTGAAGTCAGAAAAAATAATATTGTTTTTGATAATATATTACAAATAAATATTTTTTAAATATGGCATTTAGATGATTTTTATTTGATACTCATGTTTAGTTTAAACTTTAGATACAAGAAAAATAGTTATTAAATACCAAACGGTTTAGGTATTAAGATTTGGTATAATGTATGAGTGTGTGTGTCCTGAAAGATCTCATAAACTTTTAAGCCGATTCTTAGACCTTTCAAGTAATAAAATGTAAGGAACCTCCTTCTCCCCCTTAAAAAAAAAACATTACACCTCTTGGTATGAAGAAACTGTTAACAAATAATACTAATAAATAGATTACAACTTGTCCTCTTCGATACCATTGTGAATTATGCGTCTCCATGTTAAACCAAAATTTAAACCATAATTTCTGTCAAATGGGGACAGTGGTGCCCCAAAATTATAAACCAATTTGGCTACTCTTATTTTAGCCAATCAAAGTATATTTTTAAAATATATATATTATGTATATTTCTTATATAAAATTAACAGGCCGTCTATTTGTCTGCACCGAAGGATCTCGCAAACCGCTGAACCGATATGGTTCTTCTTTAAAAAAAACCTAAAAATAAAAGCGTTGGGAGGTTGACTCCTCCCTTGTTAAAAAGACCTCTAGGGGCGTACTATTATAAACTATTATACCAAGTTTCATACTGATTTGACAATTCTTTTTAAAGCTTTAAAATGGTATTTATTATCTTTTTAACTTTTGACAAACTAACGACATAAAACATTCAACTACTGACTTTAATAAAGAAAAGTTTTGCCTTTGATAAAACTAATGCTTTTTTTATAATTTTTGTAGCACGTTAATTGATTATTTCACCAATATTGTTTTGAATTGGGTCGCAAGAGTGTGGTGTAATTAGAAATCATCACAGAGCTCATACAAAGCAGCAGAGGTGTATTCCCTTTACTGACAATGTCTCTTAAGGGGCGTTTTTCGTATTTTCACTGTAGCTTTTCTCCTATTTCTAGCCCATGCAGGGGGGGGGGGAGGTTCTCTAACCCTGCGGGACAATCATCTAATCTAACATAACCCAACATAACCTAAAATAACCTATCAAAAGCTACTGTGAAGGGTTAATAACATAAGATTTTATCCATTTTTAGAAGATTTTTAATTTCTATTTTGGAAGATTTTTATCAATTTATTGATTTGGCCACCAGAGAAATGTTATTAGAAATGTATATAAAATTATTGTACATTGTATAAAGCCTAAATGCTAAACGCTGTATTAGTCGCTTACTTATTTGTTGAAAAGCACGAATACTAATCATAAATTTATGAATAAAGATTGCCTACATGTGTAAACCATTATTACAAGCAAAACTTCTTTATACGCAATGCTATGATCCTTATAATAAAGTAACAGGATGTTTGTTTGCTTGTCTGTACCAAAGGATCTTGCTAACCGCTGAACCTTGCGGGTTCTCCTTAACAGGGTAGGTTTTCATAGGTCCCAGGAAGGTTTATAACTATTTTGTGGGAGGGTACCACCACAGAATCATAAGAAAATCGAATTTTTAAAAACATAGAAAACGCACTTTCAACTTTTTCTTTTTAAAACTTAAATAAAAAAATCGCCGTTGGTATTCAACTCCTCTTTTCTCAAGTGTCCCTAGAGGCCTCTATAGGGGCGTAACCGCTAGTAATAGATATACTATTAATTTGATCTTACACAAGATTTTCATGTTCTCTAAAAAATGAAACTTGCAGCGGGCTGAAACAACGATTCACACCTTCCGCTTTCTTTGCCCCATTACTTGTAATACACACACGGTAGTAGAGTTAAAGTAATTTTTCCTTGTGATATATCCCTACAAATTCTAATCTAAATCCTCTCATGATAAATACAAATAAATCAAAATTAATTGAATGTTGAAAAGTCAATTTAAAAGCATAAACTTATAATGCTTTTAGATTAAAATTCAAAATAAGAACATAATTCATTCTTAAAATAATATGAGCACTTTTTCGCATACGGAGGGAGAGAACAATGGATTCTCAAAAGAAAATCTAATTGAAATGGATGGATTTTATATGAAAGAATAAATGTAAAAGAATAGTTGTATAACCTAAACAACTACCTGGTCCTGATATGTTTTCTCCTAATTCTAATAAAACGTGCCAAGTTTCAGATTAAGAATAGAATACCAACCAAGTTGAAGCCAATCTCCAACTCATATGACAAAGCATAAACTTAACTACCAAACTGAATAAGTTAAACGCAATCTTGTCAAAGTTTACAACATTTAGCTGGTTAGACTAAATTGATTCAAGTGATAGATGTGATAAACAATTCAACTTTGCCAAAGAAAA
>LS055555.1:0-15126 GCA_900241095.1 Acartia tonsa | reverse complement strand
GTGTTTTCAACTTAAATGAACCATAGTCCATGCACAATGTACATTTGTAATAGCTCTTTCTTTTTATAGTTTTGGTTGGGAACACAGAAAAACATTCTTTTAAAAAATGTTCTGTCATAACAAAAATGTGCCCGTTAGTTGTCGGGGAGTTATTGGCCGCTATAGTTAGATCTAGAATTATTGAGTCATTTTTTCATACCGCTACTAGAGTAAAGCACTAGAGGGGGAAGGGGTTAAAAAATGTACGTACCTATCTCAAAGACATTGTGCCGCTCTCAATTAAGTTTATACATCTAAGTTACACCGCTATTTTCGAACTGGCTATGGTAGACATAGTATCGAAATTCTATGGGCTAATTAAGTGACAAAACCTTGGCATGGGTAAATTAATATAAGAGCTTGTAAATAAATCTGGCATTTCCTTCTATAAAATTTAAAGCTTAGTTTACTCTGACCTCCTTTTTTAGAAAATTTTCTCTTTCCTTGGGATGGCTATAAGTCCAGTTGAACTAAACACATGTTCATATTTTAGTGTTCAAATAATCAAGCAAAATTATTGTAAATTCAAAATTGGATGCACATTGCACAAAAGAAAAAGGACCATGGATGACTTAAATAAAACGTTAATTACGTCGTTACATGGTAAACTCAGATATGTGGTTTTAAAAAAAGGCAATCATGACTGATGTAAGGTCATTCTAATTACTTTATTGCTACAAGCTACATTGGAATGAAAAGGAAAATACTCGCCAAATAAATCTACAACCCTTTCTTCCTCTGACATTACCAATTACACGTCAGAAAAGAATAGGATAAGATTCCTGCGAATATTAGGATAAAAAAATCAATTCAATAATAAACTCACTATTAGAATGACCTTATGTGGTTTATCTAGGAGCAATTCTTAATGTTTGTCATAATTTTAACATCAATAAAAGAAAAGGTGATAATATGTCAATATTGACTACCTAGCTAGAATAAGATTTATCCTACATTAACAATCGTACAACGATAAAATACCTTCATGTTTAACCGGCAAGGTAAAAACTTTGAAATTATCTTGGCTAATTTTAAAAAAATTATTATTGTATAAATACCTAAGTTTTATGTTATTAACCATGCCCTTACTAAAAACTTGATAATCATAGAATAGAGTTTAGATTTAAATACACCTCATTTTACTATTTTGTACTTTCAATATTCTGTAGGGTCTTGATATCAATGAGTTATCGTTATGGTAATGATTTGTGTTCACCTTTAGTTAATGCCAAATATTCAACATAAATGATGTGATTTGAAATGATATGTTATCTATGACCACTTTTAATTACCGAATTATAGTAGACTTTCAACATCAAAATTGCATATGAACAGGAAACTTGGTTGGGATAAGGAAAGTTGATAGAAATTTATTTACTAATGTCAATCATTGTACTTTTTAAATTTTTATCTCAAACTTTTATTGATAACAAGTGCAGTTTGGGGGAAAGATTCAACTATAGTTAATTATCCCCTCTTTCTTTAATTATGAAAATAGTAAACTATGTATGTGTATTTTGTGAATTTATATGTGTGTGGTTGCATTCATAGAGTTATTTTTTCAGAAGGGTTTTAATCAATAGCTGGAAGCTTTTATGATCAATATCAAGTTGCACCTGTTTAATGGCTAGGACATTCTCATAGTCTTGGATTTTCCAGTATTTTTTCTTTCTTTATGATAATTATTAGCACCTATTTTTAATCCAGAAATTGCTCAAACTACTTTTGTGTGATTTTATCTTTTTTGTTCATTTTGTTTGAAATCATGAAATAAAAAGGTTAAGAAAGTGTGCCTTCTTTTCTTATGCCAACATTTTTTAGTTGTTTTTAAGTGATAAAAATCGTATTTCTGAATATTTTGAGACGTATTTTATATTTGAAACCTATAGTTAAAAGAATTCAAGTAACTAATTTTTACCTATGGGGATGGTTGCTTACAGACAGAGGCAGACTTTTATGTCCTTCGTCATAATTCAACCCAACTTTTGCAAACAATCTACTCTTTGATTACACATCGTTTGTCTAATAGTACTAATTTAATAAAAAGTTTTGCTTGTTTTTAACCAAGAAAACTTATTTCCTTTATTTTAATATAGCACATATAAATAGCAGGAACAGAAAAAATATTCAACGTCTTTATTTTAGATACGTTGTGTATTAGCTTATCCTTCTATACCACTCTTTTTCAAACATCTTTATGCAAATCGTAAAGGCTTGGTTTAAGAAGAAATATATTAAAGAACCTCCCTTTTTTATTTTAACTTTTTTATACATTTTTTGTTTTCTGTTCTAAACAGATGTAACTCATAAAACATACTTTTTACAAATAAAACAAGGACAACAATGTACATTAGAATGACGATAAAATTATTAAATCCTCAAATAGGTAAGGAAAACTGCTAAACTATTTTATGTTGATAGAAGATCGAAAAAGCAAATGGTTTAATTTGTAAACTAATGTATAAAAAAAAATTAACAATTCCAGCTAAATTTATTTTATCTCAAAATCGTCTAAACAGCAGTTTATTACTACAGCACAAACGGCAACTATCTGTGCTTCACTTTATATAATCAATAAAAAAACTCCTATCAATCTGCTATTTCTTACTACTTGCCAGAATTAGATTCACACCACAATATAAAGGGGGAGGATGGGTGTATCCCAAAACATGCTTTAATGCAATTCTAATAAATTAGATAAAATAATTAGAGACAAATTAATTTTAATGCAAATCCCAAAGGTGGGTATCTTGAGAACAAAATTGTTATTGGAAAACTGTAATAGATACAAAGTTCTACAAAGATAGGTTAACCTATTTGGCAGTTTTTTTTATCTATAGAAAAAAAGAAACCTACAGTACAAATTTTTATTCAAAGCGGTCATAGATGCTTAGATCAAACAAATAATTTGGGGTAAATTTTATTATATACATAAACATAAACATTTCTAGATAAGTCACTAATGGAAGCAGACAAATTTAAAGTAATGCTACGCATATAAATAAGATATTTATTAAAATTTAACTAAATTTGAAATTTGAAAATACTGCCTCCATATGTTTTTCCATCCAATTGTATAATCCAGTCACGTAAGTATGAAAAAATACTGCATTTCAAATATTTATAAAATCCCACTGAAAAATAGAACAAAGGTTTATATATGTGAGTGTGTGTGTTTTATGGGCCAACAAGGGCGATTACATTCATGAACGAATAGCACTGATTAAAAATATGTTAAATTGTTGAGTTTCTTTTTCCCATTGCCAAGTCTAAAAAATGGCTATGGATCATGATTCGACATGTGTTTAGCGCAATAACATAATAAATGTTGACTATAAGGTATTAAATCTCAATATTATGAAATATTAATGTAAACTGAACAGCATGGTACAAAATGATCATTGCTGACATATTTATATATACTACCTATAAAATGACATTCTGACTACAGTCGATTGATATTAGCTCAAAAGTCCTTGCAGCAAAACTAAGATTCATAGAAAAATTACAATCAAAAACTTTCTCTCAAAAACCAAGTTTTAGAGTATCTTCTTGCTCTGAAAACTTCTCCATTCATCATAGTTGCACATATTTAAGAATGTGTGCCATTACAACCACACAAAATCTTTATAATGTTCAAAGTTTCGCGAATTATTTTTACTAATGGACAAATTCACCCCATCCTTTCGCCTATCTTTTTTTTTATTAGCAGAGCCATTCTATAATTTACTTGTCTGTCAGTCAGTTATATTCTCTCTCTTTTCTTTGTCATGAAAATTAAACATCTGCTCTATAACCCTCATTGTACGTTTGTCCATTATGTGAGTTTTTTGTGATTCGTTGTTTATGGATATTTACATCCTATTTTCTTTACCAACCGTTTGTTTTTATTGCATTTGTGTCTTTTGGCTAATATGAAACATATCGACGGAAACAATGGGACACCTCATCAGAATAATATTCTTTAGGTATCTACATTTTTTAACAAAAGTAGAATACAATACAGAAAATGCCATATTAGCGAAAAGTATACTCATTTAAGGGAAAACAATTTAATACAAGTCTGGTTGCTTGTCAAAGGTCATATGCGTGCGAGGGGGGGGGGTAAACTTACTTGGACATTTTATTCATGAAATTTAAGTTTTCTTTTTTGATTTTCTTTTGGAAACTGTCGGTTTTACCTTCTTTCTGATTATTTTTTAGCTTTCAATGAATTTACTAAATTAAAATATGTTTGTTTTATACAAACATTATGTTTTAAACGATGGTAATTAATCATCTTTTAATTATTCCAAATAGCATTGGCTAATAATAAAATACTGATTTTTTTTTCTCTACGTTTTTACCCATTTTTTAGTTTTCTGATGAAAAAATGTTCATACATATTCCATTTATTACAATGAGGTGACAAAAAAGGGATATAAAACAATTGTATGTAAATTTATCATTTTGATGTAATCTTGGTTGTTTTGTCATGCATGACACATTTTCACTACTTGTGAGGGCCTTCTGGACAGATATTTAGCTCTTGTTATACTGCTAGCAATGGCATTGTTACCATACCTCAAAAGGACAATCTTTATTTGTTTATTTTAAAACATTCTTATGATTTTTGTTAAACCCTGTCTCTATTTTCAAAACTTTTGATTAGGTTGGATGTGGAAAGATATATTTTCCATTGCTAATTTTTTAAAAGTTATCATTGCTGATATATTACCAACGTATCGTTCTTTGACTATAACATTTATCATTAATTAGTGTTAACCTGATCAGGGTCTTATGGCTAACTAAACAAAACAACATTTTCCTATGGCAAAATAATATAATTTGGGGTAATGGGATGTCTGGTGGCGATACTCTGAGATTTTCCCTCATTTAATCTTCTCAAGAAAAAATTTTGGAGCGTCCTTTCAAATTCCTAAGCGTACACGTTTTGAAAGCTAGATGTCATCAAGTTATGATAATGGATGTATTGATATATATGGAGCATATTTTATAATTTTAAAACTTTATTATGGTAATTAGTGTTAATTTATAAATGTGAAATAAGTATGTATGAATTTGAAATGTAGATGTTATAAATTTTTTAGATTGTATAAACGGAGGACTCAGATACCAAGAAACATTAAACTGATTTTAGTTCAGTTTAGTTTATTGCAAGATTCATTTATTATTGCATTGGTAATTATTTGAAAATACAATTTCTACATTTATTAGATCTAATTTATTGACAGACAGGACAATTCATTTTATTCATTTATTCTAGATCACTTTTTATCAGGATATAGCATCTTTAATTCATTTATCAAATATCACATTTTTTGTGTGTAGAGGGGTATGCATTCATCCCCTGAAAAAATTAAGGGGGGTGTATCAACCCTAGGGGTCCACCCCTCTACAACCCATTAACAACGGCGTTACGGCCCCCCTGATACGCCCTTCCTAAAACAGCCAAAGTAAAAAATGTTGAGCGCTTCGCTCTTCAATTGACCAATCAATCTCCACCACCCTTCCAATAAAATTACTCCCCCTAAAGCTTACATCCCTCGATTTTGGTTTAAGGGGAGGTGTGAAAATTTGGCAAAACTCTGTGCGCGCCAAAGTTTATATGATTTAAAATAACTAAAATCGCGTTTTTGTGTAGACTAATAAACAATATTATGTTTTTAATTGATATCTCTATATTTGTTAATGAATCTTTGTTCTAATGTCTTACTTATTCATTTTAATTCATGAACCAACCTATATTTTAAACAGGTATCAAAATAATCAGAATTTTAGTCATTTATAATTTTGTTTTCATATATAAGTTTAACTATAAGAAATTATACCCCTATTTGTTTAAGTATAATGGTTCTTAGTATCCTGCCAGATACATTTTTTTACATAATAAAGATAAAAAATTAGTAATCTTCATTATAACAAGTCCATGATTTAAAAAATATTAAGTTGTGTTTTTCAAAAAGTTAAAACAGTTTAGGTTAGGTTCAGTGTGTATTTTTCTAATCTATCCTGAAATTCCAGCTTTTTACCCTTTTCAAATTTTAAAATGTATAAAAGTATGTGCTAAAACGTATTGCATACAAACAAAGGTTAAAAGATGTTATCGCATAGAAACCTTAAAGTTTCATTTTGACAAAAATTTCAGTACAAGGAGGACCATTGTGCAATCTTTTTAACTTTTTATTAATTTACCTTGCTGGCAGCCATATATTTTGTTGTTAGTTTGTTAAATTATAAAATACCAAGGATATGGAAAATTATACTAAATATAAATTGAATAACCCTTTATTGCGGTTGCGTGGTTAAAGTGGCAGCTAGGTTGCAGATTTTGACGTATTTGCAACTGAAAACATAAGTAACGGCTGCAGCATTTTTTAAAAAAGATACAAAGTCACCTGGTAAAAATGTCAAATGCAGTTAAATTTTATTATAAAGCTGTCATTTAGCGGCTGAAGTTGCATGATAACCTTAAAAAGAGCATCTTGAGGTTTTCTAATTTATTACTAAAGCTGGTAGTGTCTGTGTATTGCCATGATAGTTCATATTAGATTGTTGCTTTTCTATAAATAATTTGTTGGACTAATTGTCCATGTTAACGATGTAAAGTGACGGAGAACATAAATTCAAATTATCAGCTAAGCTCCTTCTTACCAAGATAGAAGGAGGCGATTTCAAAGTTTTTATGAATAGACATGATACAAATATTGTCAAAATAAAGTTATTTAAACTATGTACAAATAAATAAGATCTTAATAATAAGATAAATCATCTTATTAATCCTAATTTACCTCAACCCTAGCAATGTTTAACATTCAAAATTCACCATTTTCATGTATATTGTATTTATCTACATACATATAGCTTCGCCTACAGCTCTTAAATGCTGTGCCGGCCCCAGAAGGAAAGTCGTTCTTTAACATTTCATTTTTTTATAGAAAGACTTAAAACATATATTATAGCAAAAATAAACTACATTCGACAATTCTAAATGGTCGCTGTTTTATTATGCTCAATTATCAACTCTTACTAACCATGTTTTGGTTAAGAATTAATCAGGGAAAAGGTTGTTAAACAGTTTTATCCAGAGATATTTGTATGGGAACAGAAAAAATTAAAACAAATTCCCAGATTTTATGTTCAGAATCTTAAGCAAATATTGATGACAACATCCTTAAACTGTAAAGAAAAAATTAACAGTATTGAAAATTAAGTAGAGCTTAAAAGATAGACAGACAGAGTAGATAATGCTATTTATTTCTCGTTATAGATAAATTCCATGTGCCACCTAGTATCTAAAACTGTTGTTACATATCCCTTACATATCTAGTTTATATTAGTATAGATCTATATCTATAGTATAGTATAGTGTGTAGTATCAGAGGCCAAAATAGTCTACGTTTATTCTATATAGCTTGTTATAGCAGTGACATTCAAGTTAATTTTTTCTTTCTTAAATTTGATAAACTACCAAAGACAGAGTTTCAAGCATAGACTTTGTGGGTAAGATTAAAGTAACGACCATTTTTCCTTTCTTTAGTATCCCTATATATCTCTGGAAAAAGTTGTCCTATCCAACCTAAAAAATAGCCAAAAACCATTCCTTCTAAGGATAAGATTTCCTAACCTTATGTCTAGAACATATATTATGTATTTAATTAATAAAGAATTAAACTTGAAAAAGTATGCAAATCGCCATATTTTATTAGAAGCCTTTGGTTAGACTGTATAAACGTTCTGATAGTAATCATCTGAATAAAAGATTTCCATCAAGAACCAAGCCATTTTTGAACAAGTAGCGCGACGGCTCTATAAATTCGCAAGGTTCGCTTCATTTATAAAGATATGGCAATTTGCCCTACAACATTTCAGGGTAAATGTCCTTAGTCAAAGGTTAGTTGTAGTGTATTTATCAACAACAACCCTAAAGTATCACGAAGTAAAAGTTAATTCAACTTTAAAATAAAAAATCTTAAATATTTTTATATTTTTCAGGTAAGTTTGTCTGTATAATTAAAATAAAACCCCGGAGTATGAACTTTAAGGATTTATGTCAACTAATTAACTCTCATTTGGGTTTAACTAAAGAGAAATAAATAGAAGATTTTAATGACGAAGCCCAAAATACATAACGTTTGCACCACGTCGTCTTCCTGTGACGTCAAATTCTCCATCTCTTTTTTAGGGATTTTCTTTCCCAATTCTTCTCTCATCTCCCTCATTTTATGACGTCACAGGAAGACGACGTGGTGCAAAAGTTATGTATTTTTGGCTTCGTCGGTTTTTATTCTGTGAAACGGAAAAAATTACTTGAAATCATATTTCTGTCTTTTATATTAAATTAGCTGAATATGTAGTGTGGTAGTGTGTGTATGTTCATTCAGATCTAAATAAATTCTGTTGGACATGTTACATATTACGTTCTTGATTAGAAAATTTGCCTTTTTGATGCAAACTACATATTTCAAGGAAACATTCTTTGGGTCCTGTATTTTAAAATGTCTAAACCTCCTATTTAGAAAAAAATAATAATATAGATGATGTAAAATTAATCTAATATACTTTCTAATATCTAACCTTTGATATAAAAACCTTGAAGAAAGTACGAAAAAAACTCATTTCTATTCTGAATACTAAGTAACAACACAATGTATAAAAATTAATTTGTTAAAAAGGATACTTACAATTTGAATATACGTTAATACAATACAGTAAACTTTTTGTAACATTGAATTTATCAATATACATTTATTAAATTAAATTTGGCGTTAAACCTTCATCTGATGAATAATCTTTTTATTGGGCCAGACATTTTACTTTTTCCATAAACAAATATCCGAAACTTTTTACATTTTAAATTTAAAACTTCACGACAAGGTTCGTGCAATCAAAGGTTGTAAGTCTGTAAACTTTTGTCCATTGAGATATGGCCGAGAAACACCAAAATAAGACTTTTTGATGTACTGGTGATCTGGATAATTTTTTTCCAAGAAAGTAAAAATACCACCTTTTTAAAAGTTGTCACTGAGCTATTTGAAGTTAAGATTGATGGATAGAAATCTTGTCAAGTACAAAATTGCTGTGGAATAACAAGTTTTATAGACAAGCATAATTTATTAGTAGACTGCGAAAAAGGGTAATTTAGTCATTAGAAAATGTATTTGAATATTGGTTTGTTGTAAACCCTTATGTTAGTAATGAGCCCGATTTCTGGTCAATTATCACTTATTACATAAGATTTATTGTTGTTAGAAATCAATTAAGATAATTTTCATTATATGCTATTTAGTCGACATAATTCAATCACATTATATTTAAGATTTTGGGCTGTGAAGGTTTATACTAGTCATAGTTATATAATAATTTTTTTTAATTCGTGCTATTAAAATATGAACAAAAGTATGCAGTTACAGGTCTATGGAGTGTCTGCACTTCTGACAGATTAGCATGGAATAACAATATTTTAATTGCTTGGAAAAAAATATGCAAAATATTGAATTCTATGCAGATACTAAATACCATGAAAATATATTAATCAATTTTTGCAAACGAAGCTTCTCTTAAACTTTCCATGCTGTATGTTTTTTTTGAAAGATGGATAACTTTTTAAAAAGAAGAAATTTGGTTTAAAATAAAGAATGTTTCAATATAAAGAAGTAAAAATTTCGTAGAAAAATTGCACAACAACTGACTGGCCTTTTTTATTTCATTTTTAGATTTTATATACCCATGAACATTTCCTTCCTTGTTTTTTATATGATTTATAGTGGCGTAAAAAAACTAGATTTAGTCAGATAAACTTATAAACTGTTAATACAAGATTTTTCTGCTGAAACAAAATTATATACATACATATAAGAAAAATGATTGGAAAGAAAGGAATAGGTAAGTTAGTATATTAAATTTATTTTATGAAAACTATGGGTAGACAATATTGTGGTTTTTGGCTGTTTATAAAATGGCAATGTCTAGCTGCAGTGGGAAAGCTGAATTGGCTATTATAGCAGACATTTTAGTAGACAATTGTCAATTTATATTTGCTTTTTCCATAAAAAAAAAATATTTAATAAATAATTGTTTTAGAAACCATGAAATATCATTAACTTAACCATACTATCAACAATGATTATATCATTTTAGTTTTTTAAATGTTTATTTGTATGTACTATTTATACAGATCTTATATTAGAATCCTACAAAAAGGGCTATAGGGTGTGTTAAATTTTCGGAAGTGCTTCGCAATTTCCCCTGGCAAAACCCTATGATGCAGTTATTTGACACAATATGTAGGATATAATAGATAGATTTACAGATATTGAACTATATGGACCTGATATGTAAAATATTTAGTAGTGTGTTCTTTAACAGTTATTTCTACTCTTCTAAATTTCAATATTATAACATTATTAAAATTAGCCAAAGTATCTTCAATTTCACTGTTCAATTGTAACTTTTGATGGCTTTAGGAACCTTTTTAAATATGTGGAGTGGATGTGGTTTATTTGGCCCCAGGCATATTTAATATATTTATGCTTGTCTGTTCAAAAAACTTCCTTCAAATAGCTTCATTTGTTTAAATTCATTATTAAGTATGTTTTGAGGTAGTTACTTGTATGTAAGTCTATGAATGTATGCCAACTATAATCTCAGAAACTACTACTGCAGTCGACAAGATTTAAATGAGCTTTTCTTTTTAAAAATTAGAAATTCATTTCCTATTTTAAAATAATAGCGCAATAAATGGGCATGACGGACATATTTTCAGCTATTTTGCGGGTCAGCCCCTGGATATACAAGCCAGTAAAAAAATTCCAATCCCAAGTTGTTAGATTTTGCTGAAATATGATATTAGTAGCTTTGTATAACCTTTTGTATCGACTGGCCTTAAATGTTGAATAATCTACCTAAGAACACAGAGATGAGTTTATAAAAATATTCTCTAAGGAAATTTATTCTATTATCTTATATCGATTGAAAATTGTCTTGGGTGCCACAGGTCACACATCACATAGTAGCAATTATTATGACTGACATTTAAGCAGACATCATAAGCACCATTTAACATGAATGCTGGAATCCTATTATTATAACGACTAATAGCTCATAGTAATATTATAAACAAATACAGTTGTTAAATCTACTTTCATTGTCTTACACCTTAAGTCTCTAAAAATTATCGTGTTTCTTGGAATACTTATATCTGTTTATGAATGTATGTTATGCATACATACATACAAAAGCTATTTATATATTGTATATTCAGTCTGATATTAGTTTTCAAATTTTAAAAATTATTTATTAATTCACAAGTAATTCTTCAAAAAGGCTGATTTTCAAAATAAAATTCCTATGACCAATGCGCATCTAGTCTATCAATTACTTTGTCCTTACATTTGGCTGTTAAGAAATTTTCTTAGAAACAAATCAATACAGATATTTGCAGTATATTGTAAAGATTCTTATAACCAAAAATATCTTAATTACTCGTTTGGTTGACTTATCTGCTTAGATTTGTCTGCCTTTGATAATAAGGTAAGTTCATTTCGCTTCAGTTTCGTTACACGCATTTATTGTCATTCTTGTTGTTGACAGAATTTAAATACTAAGATAATTATGATATCTATGACAAAAACAAAACCTATAAAACCCAATTATGATAAAAAGACTAAATAGTACGTTTGTTATTTTAGTTCAAATTTGATATTTTATACTATTATTAGTTGCTTCGACCCTAGCATCTAGTGGAGGGCGAGGTAGGTCATGAAAATAGCCTAAAACCATCCAAAGAAGATTATAAAGCTTCCCTGAAAATTACAACCCAATTAGACTAGTAATTCCCGAGATTTTAAGATTCAGACAAAATAAACCTACTACTTTATATTATAAAAAATAGGATAATGAAATATTGTTAAAAAGTGTATAACTTATTGTCCTTGCTATATACCACGTAGTTTTCAAACAATGCAGCAAATATAAAAAATTAGCTATTTCAAAAAATAAAAAATAATTCTAGAGAATTCAATTATTTGGTTATATAGATAATTTGTTTTTATGATTTAATCCGTCAAAACACAATTTTTTCCAAAGTATAAAAAAGCATATTGTAACAACAGCACAAACTGTTTTCATTTCCGTTTGCTTCACACAAATAAATATACCCCACACCATCATGTTTATTTGCTATTATAAAAAAAAACTTGCGTATTTAAAGGCACATTCCGACAGTAATACTAGATAGTGATTTCTATGAACTCGCTACCCTTAGGGCTAAACATCGGAAAACTGACATTTTTTTAATATAGATTTATCAGAAAAAGCTAGCTTTGTACTGTTTTGTTAAAAAAATATATTTTATGAAAGGGTACGTGAAAAAAATCGCTCAAAAAATATTCTGACGTCATAAAAATGATAAAATAGGAGAGGAGAAGAGTGAAAGAAACCCCCTAAAAAAGAGATGGATAATCCACCCTTTT
Organism: Acartia tonsa; assembly: GCA_900241095.1. Classification (NCBI taxonomy): domain Eukaryota; kingdom Metazoa; phylum Arthropoda; class Copepoda; order Calanoida; family Acartiidae; genus Acartia; species Acartia tonsa. Next base: position 2,614 of record LS055555.1, on the reverse strand, counting down.
TTATGACGTTACTTGCTGATTTTTTGAGGGATTTTCTTCTATGAAAGCAGCAAATTCAATAATGGAGTTAACTTTTTGATTGGCATAAAAATTGCGTGTGCCCCAAAAGTTTGAGTTAGTTTCAAAGTATTTTTGGCGATTTTTAATCTAGTTCATGACGTCTCTGCTATTCATCAAAATTTAGAAATTCCCTCACTAATATAAGTTTTGCTGATATGGCGCCCACTCTAGAACTATCCATGTATGTGTGTGTCTATATACTTTTTCTTTTCTTAATCTATATAAACAGATCTATAGTATAGATGTATATACAGATAACCACCTCCATAACTATTTCACTGACCTTTTTCGTCGGCTACCAAATTGTTTTCTACTACTTGTCTGTGTTAATATAACCGATATCATTGGTTAATTTTCAATGACCTAATTGTGAGTCGACATAAGGACACTGCGATTGGGGAGATACAGTTAACTTAACCCTTTCTCCCTCTAGTGTTTTACTCTAATTGTATACATAACTAGCGGCTACGTCCCTAGAAGCCTAACGGGGCCCTTGACCTGTGGGGGAGGGGGAGTTGTAGACCACCCTCCACTTTCTATTTTATTTTTTTTAAGTGGGTCCGAATGTGCAAGATTTTAGTTTGTTGATCTTTTTTTGGGGTTGTTATTTTTTTGTAGGGGCGATTTCTCTGGATAGGGTGGTACTACCATCAGTTAAGTGGTACGCAATGACAGACACAGATCCTGACTTTTATTTAAGGATTTATCTGTGGAGATGAAATGCAAACTAAAGTGTTCTAATTAAAACAACGTTGCCTTAAAACCCACAATAGAATTTAATTTAATTATTCAGAGAAGTTTCATTAAGGTATGCCCTACAGTTCAGGTTGTTTGTTTCATCTTTCTCTCCCCCTTCTATAATATTCAACTAGTAAATGTCGGATTGTGATTTTTATTAAAGTAAAAGACAATGAATCATTAGAATTATTAATCTTTCACTAAGTCCCTAAAAATTCTCATTAAATCTCTATTATGTATTAATAATTTTACCTCTGCAAAAAAAGCAATATATTTCTTAAATGGTTGTGTAAACAGTTGTCCGTGGATACGAAATGAAAAGTCGTATAATTAATAAACTTTTTATTAGCGAAGCTACTCTATAGTTTGAAATGTCCGTTTGTCCGTCAGTATGTCTGAAACGTTTTTGGGGAAATGTGATTTTCTCGGCTCCTATGTAAGATAGACAGCTGAAATTTTTAGTGAAGATTCCCATTATGTATGCCCATCTAATATATACATTGTTTTGTCCATGTGTCTGTTATTTGGGGTGCTAGATCGATTCCTAGATTTATACGTTTTCGTGATTTTCTTAACTAGTTTTCAAGATAGAGGACTCAAATTTTCAGGGATTAATTATCTTTACATTCTTCACCAAGTTTTATTAAGATTTGTCTATAAATTGGAGTGCTAAATAGATTCCTAGATTTTAAGGTTTTCGTGATTTTCTCTATTCCTTTTCAGGATTGATGGCTGAAATTATCAGGGATTCAATTTGAACATATTCTACATTTTCCATCAAGTTTCATTAAGATTTGTTTATTAATTGCGGTGCTAGATCGATTCCTAGATTTCATGATTTTAAAGGTTTCTTGATTTCCCTATTTTATCAAGTTTATTGTTTATTGTATGAAACTGCTCTATATTAAATGTTTCCCCGATATCCCTTTATAATTTTTGAGCTTCGCTACTTATGGATGTTGTCACTCTTGTTTAGTTCTAAATGAGAAAATGCCCGGGATTTATCTTATGGTTTTCGTTGACTTTTCTATTAAAACCATCCTAACCTAGGTCATAATAAAAATCCCTCATCGTCTGCATTTAAAAAATTTAAATGGAACTTAACGACCTTGTTAAGAAATATGTTTTTCTTTGTAAACACATGTCTTTTTTATTGAAGTTTATAAGTTGATTTTGCTAATGTGCATTCACTTCCGCACATTAACACTTTCGCATAGTATTTAGTATATTCGTATTGGCTAAAACTGCAAGAAATATTACAGGTATATGGCTAATGATAAGTGTAAAGTTAAGGGAAAAGAGTAGTTTGTGCTATTATACTAATATGCGGTTCTCAGAATTTACAAATGTGATTCATGTGCAGAAGTGAACTGAGGCAGATTTTGCCGCGAGGATTTTTAATTATTTGTTTACATGAAACATTTACATTTGTTTTATGCCAAAACTAGGTGACCTAAAAAAAACTGTATAATTTTGGTATACCAAGAAAATTTAAGTCATTTGTATATGCATATGTACCGGTCTTTATAGGTACCTTTGAGTTAGGTAGTATCCAGTTCATGGTTGTGCTGAAATGAATAGCTAGAGAAAGAGAGAGATGTGATTTATAAACAAAGGACAAAATAGTAGTTTTCCATTATAAGTCCACATTGTTGTCAACCCTTTATCTATACTTTTATGGATGTTGTCATCCTTGTTTAAACGTAGTAAAAAATGAAAGAAATAACTAAATGCGAATTTACTGACTGACCTACATTTTTCAATTAATTTCTTCATTTAATATGTTTCCTTGTAGTTTGGGAGCAAAGCTATTCTT
>LS055554.1:0-15133 GCA_900241095.1 Acartia tonsa | reverse complement strand
GACAAAGCCAAGCGGCCAAAGGGCAAGAAACCAATTAAGGGCGGCGCTATCGACAGCGAGGACGAGAAAACGACGACACCCATGTCTTACGACGAAAAACGCCAGTTGTCTTTGGATATTAACAAACTGCCTGGGGAGAAGCTTGGCAAAGTTGTCCAGATTATTCAAAATAGGTTACTATTTTTATATATTGTTTTTGTTGTAAAGTTTTATATTTCATACAATGTCTGTTAGTCCATGGGAGTAATTTTTTGTCTGTTTTTTTAAAAGATTTCCTGTACCTACCTTTTTTGTATTTGTGATTGCACTTTCTATCTCTTCTCATTTTTTAATGACAACTGAACATCTGCTCCTTATAAATCACTTTGTATGTCCAATGTCCATCCCCTATTATTTGTGCTTCGGTACTTGTTGATGTTGTCATCCTTTTGAAAAATACATTTAGTTTGACTCTTTGATTAAGTAGGACGGGGTTACTATTTTAGAAATCCTATAATGCAAATTGATGGAAAATTGACCTAAAACTCCATTTTAGAAAGCTAAAAATTCCTTACCTATATATTTTTATAGCTTTCTGTAAAGAAATATTATAAGTGTAATTTAAACGACGATCAATATTATCAGTGGCTTTCTGTCAGCAATTTGTTTCAGCTTAAAATTCCCCCCAAAATGATATTCAGTTAAGGTATTGTCGGGCTATTATACATGGTTTTGTGGTATAACTCGAGAGGAAGTGGGTGTGAGGGGAGAGGAGATAGCAGGGTTAAAACTTTGTCCCTTGTCCCTGGACACTTAGAAGTTATAATAAAAGAATGCTTAGAAACCAGGAATCTTACGGAACAAAACAATGATGTTTTAAAAGTTTGGACTCTTCTAGTTTGGTACAAATCAAAATTATATTAAAGTACCAATAATTTTTGGGCCAACGAATAAGATAACGTTATTATAAACCTTTGGGTACCAGTGTAATGTTTACTTCCTCACTGTTATGCGGATGACTAACATTATTTTATAATTCAGAGAACCTAGCCTTCGCGACTCAAATCCCGACGAGATAGAAATTGATTTCGAGACCTTGAAGCCCTCAACCCTGCGGGCTCTGGAGGCCTATGTTACCACTTCCTTAAGGAAAAAACCTAAGAAGCCTAAGCCAGGAACTAAGAAAGATAAGGTAAAGGTAAGTGCTTTTTCTAATTCCTTTTTATACACTAAAACAAGAGAATGTCAGTTTGTCTAAATACATTTGTCAGTTATATCTTGTAAACGAATGGACTGTATGTTATTGTTGAAGAGAGAAATTTTTTTTGCTTGTTTGATGTAAACGTGTGTTCTATGACTTTTAAACAGGAGCAGAACGCTGAAATTCACTGGGTACATAGCTTCCTTCCATATTGAAAACAACTATCGACAAGAACATTTATGAAAATAATTAATGTATATTAATACAACCCCAATGATGATACATAAAATTACCCTGTCTTATGATTAAAATTATTGAATGAAAAGTTTAGACACTAATAGCTTGGAACTAACCAACAACAAATCGATAATTAAAACTTTGTTTACAACAATTCAATAATTAAAACTTTGGGTTCCAGTGTAACTTACATTGTAATATCCCCTCTTCCTCCATTCCTAATTAAAAGCGGACTATTTGAAACATTTTTTATATTGTCAGGAATCTGGAGATAAGAAGAACGACAGCAGCAGTAGTAGTGCTTCGGAATCTAGCGGATCTGAAACTTCAGACAGCGACTCAGAATCTTCAGAATCAGATTCAAACTAAGAGCCTGACATAGTAGCAGCAACAGAAGGAGAAGGAAGGCTTTAATCAGCAATTTATCTTCCCTATATATGAGGCCTGTGAAACCAGGGCCGTCTTATTTTCATAATAGTTGCAAAAATACAGACATTAAAATATACCATTTGGTCATTAATAAAAGTCACTATAAGCCTGACACTTTACAATGGTAACATTAGTTTCTGCATGTTTATTTTGAAAAAGGTTTTTAAAGATTCATTTCTTAATTGCCTTTAAATTATGTTAAAATTGATTACCAAGCTAGAATTATTGTTTACCTTCATTATGGCTTAGATGATAGCATAAATATTATGTTAAGAGGCTTTAATATTATTATACATTTAAGATAAAGAAGTTTTCACTCTGAAAAGTCTCAACAATTATATTTAATGTACCCAGCCATTTTAATAAATCCATTATTATTATTAATCACCAACAGTTATATGATGACAAAATACAAAATTGTTGTAAAACAAACAAACAAAATGTTTATTGGTTTAAATCAAATTTTAAAAAAATAGATTTTTATATTTTAATGGACTTTTTTTGCTAGAAAAAGTTGAAAATTTTTGCATTTTCTTAATTAAAGATTTTAGATATATTTTTGCCTTTAATCCTTAAATGTTAAAAAATAAACTTAGGTAATTTTAACTTTTTCTATCAGAAATTTACAAGTATTAAATAAAAAAAGATTATTCAAATTTAACACAATAAAATATAATGTGATGCAAAATTAAGTTTTGTAAAATAAAAAAAAGATTTTCATTATCTACAAGAACAAAAACAAACCATACAGTGTAAAATCATTCAATTAAAAGGCGGGGGCGGCAATTTTGTCACTTTTATCTACTTTGCGATTATTGAGTATGCTTTTAGTTACCAAAGTCTTTTCAGATTGGTCTTGGCAGATTTTAAAACTTTATATTCTGGTCAAGTATACCTAATCAAAATCATGTAGTTCGTAAAAGTGACTAAACTTGCCCCCCCCCACTTCACCACTAGAAAAATATCTTTTGGTGTGCAACGCGAAGTGACCATAATTAGATAATTTTAATATGACGTAAGATGTGTTAGTGCCAATTATTATATCACTATAGAGTCACGGGGCAACCATTACAAGTTAAAGGTTTAATATTGGTCCACATTTTTATCATTAACAAACATCAAAGCTTAGCTTTGTAAAGCTACAAAAAAAATGGCGGTTTCCTTGGTATTAAAACTAGTTAAAATCAAACAACTATCTAATTTTCTGAAAGGGTATTAGAGGTAAAATAAGGAAGGAGATTTGGTGTTAAGTGATTTGATTACTTAAATATTAAGGACTGTCCTAAATTTTTATTGTAAGTAATAATTTCTCCTTTTTGCTCATGAAATAAACTGCGGTTTGTAAAACTGTGAATTTTTTGTTGTTCATTTTTATTTTGGTATTTTATATGTTTGTTCTTTACCCTTACTTGATTTAAAAATAAAAAAATATTAACTTGGTATTAGATTTGACTAAATAAAATGTTCCTTATTGATTCATACTTTATTATTATTATTATTACCCAAATATACTTCTGGCATTTATGAATTTAAAATTAATTGTGAGTTTTTTAAGAAGAAATACATATTTCGTAAAAGCACAACAACTTTTTATCTTATTACTAATCTAAGTCCTTTGTTTTTTTTTCAGATTTTTTACTGATTGGGCCATTTTAATTAATTTTATTTTGAAGTACCGCTAATTAATTTTAACCACCGTTATTTTCAGATTTTTTTTATATTTTCTTTTTTTATTGAGAAACATATTTTTTAATCCAGTTATCTTAGATAAAAAATGATAGGAAGCATAAAAAATGCTTTTTTTTGCCAATTGCCGTATATTTAGATATTAATAGAATTAAGACTTTTTTTGTTTCAAATTTTTTTAAAGTAAAAAATATGTATAAATAGTGCAAATTTTACTAATGGTTCTGTTTAAACTAAAGTTTTTAAGATATTATTGCATAACTTCCTTACTGACAAAACCAACATTTTCAACTAAAACACATATTAAAAACTAAATTGCAATATTTATTTTCGTGATATTCATAAAAAAATCATAAAATTTGAATGCAAAGGAAGAGCTCTAAAAAGCATTTTTGTTAATTTTAATTAGAGCTCTCAAAAAACTGCTTTTTGGTTTCCAGTTCTGTAAAAGAGAATTTGATAAATTATTTGATTATGCTCTTGTACAAAAAATACTAATACATTTCTTTCTAATAAAGTCAGGGATCTTAAGGGATAAGATAATAGAAAGTAAGTTGATACACATCCCCATTTATGATATTAAAAATTACCCCATCTTTAGATTTTAATTACTGATTGAAATGTTTGGACATTGCTAGTAAGTTTGGAACCAACCAATATTACTTCAATTTAAGTATCCAAAGTTTTTGAGCCAACTAAGTAGATTAAACTTTGGGTGCCAGTGTAATTTACAGTCCAATATCCCCTCCCTTCCTGCTTAGTACATAGTATTATACCAGCTTTCTACAAATACTTTTTCAAGTAATCTTAAATAAAACTGAAAACCTTACTATCACAAGAGAAAATAGAAATATAAATAATTCCTGTTTGGCCAACATTTATAACAGTTTCTCTTCTATTTCTGGAGATTTTAGTTTTGTAAATATTAAAATACCTACTTATGTAATTAAATTACCTTATAATATTTCTATACCTATCATTGTATCTTATATTTTATTATATATACTTCACTCAGTAATGAAAACTATTCCTCTTCTTTGTTTAGTTGTCATGAAAGGAAAGAATAATTTTCATTCCATTAAAAAAAAACAATGAAATGTTCTGTTTAAATAATACATTAAATGTGATTTTTAATTTTGAGAATTGGCCGTTTTATTTCAGTTGATAATTTACAAAAACTTATAATTCATTTGATATTATTTAGTTAATTCATGTTCAATTTTTGTCTTTTTTTTCTTTTCTTTGCTCTAAACGACTCTAGATTAAGTTGTCTAAAGATATACAAAAGTAGATAATTATTAAAATGTAAATATGTAACAAGATAAGGGGATTTTCATTTAAAATAAGAATATAAGATTTTTAATATAGTTCTGCTAGTTTCTGGCTAATATTATTTAATTTACATTTTAACAGTGAGTACTGATTATTGTTTAGATTTAGTAAAGCAAGGAATAACAACATTAGGTAAAAAACAAACCAGTTAATGGCGATTATTTAAGTAGTAGATATATTTCAATTTATGCTGTATTCTGCAGTTATTTATCGTATTATAGACATCTTTACGCGGATAGTAAATTATTCTAATCCAGCGGGGAAAAAACATTCCATGATTCAAGTGTTTTTCATGCTTTACAAACGAAATCATCTCTCAATTTGTAAAATCAATACCCAGTCTCTGTACATAATAATACTGGCCTAAAACTAGCAACTATAATATATAGAATGTGTAAAATGAAGCTTTGAATTGTTTAATTTTCTGTTATCTGTTTAGTTGCAGTATAGTGAGAATCTCTTGAAAGGAATATTAAAAATAAAACAATATACATAACTCTGTTCAAAATACATACTTGATCCAAACTATAAATTGTTTTCTTTATTATAATTTTGTTTAGCAAATGTGCTCTATAAATATTATTCCGTATGTCGAAAACTTTTACAATTTGGTACTATAGTTAAACTGTTGATTTTTATTAGAATCTACTCTTAACTTGTATGAGGGGTTTGAACTTTGTGACTAGCAATATGAAATAAGAATTTTTGATTTCATGTGTTTATACCAGCGTTGTGGAGCCGGGAGCCGTGGAACCGTCATATTTCGTTGGAGCTGGAGCCGTAATTTTCGTTAAAAACGGCTCCGGGTTAGCTAAATAAAGAGATTTTTTATTAATTATAATTTGGTAACTCTGTTTTGTCATGTGCAAATGCCCCTTTTAAGATTTTCAAGTCCATTTTTATCAAAAATTAAACTTTTAAAACCTTCAAAAGTCAAAAATGTTTTTCTTGATTTTAGGTCGGAGCGGGAGCCGGAGCCGCACCAAAATCAAACGGCTCCGCAACGCAGATTCATACCAACAACGAAATTAAGTTGGGGGGAAAATTACGCAATTTTTATCTTTCATTTGGGGGCAACACAGTAAAATGGATGACCTTTTTACCAGCCCTTCCCAAATATTGTTTTAGAATTATTTCGCTTGTTGGCTACACCTTATTCCTGATTTCTATTCTTTGTATTACGAGATCTCTTTATATTCGCCCTCTTGTCAATACAAATTAGATGAAAAATAATATAAACAAGGACATTCAATCCATTTGCAGTAAATCTCAAAAACATTAAAAAATAAGCCTTTAGAGTTATCTAGTCACTAATTAACCAGGGCTTGGCAGCCGTACATCAATCAACGTTTTACGATTGAATGTTACACTTATTCCTAAATGATAAGGTCTTTTTAAAAATAAAAATTCTTGAAGTATATAACAGTTTTTCAACACTTTACAACGTTATTTAACCCTTAACAGTCGGGCCCCTTGCCGCACCTTAATCGGTCGGGGGGGCGTTGAACGCCCCCATTATTATCTCAGTTTCTATTAGAGCTAGAGGGCTAAATTTTTTTTGTGCAAGTTCCCTGTTTGATAAAGAATTTCCGACCTTAAGTAAGTCAAAGTCAATTTTCGCTTCCTTCACCCTTTTATTTAACAACCTTTGTTTTTAGGTACTTTTTTACTTAAACATTTCAAACGGCTGTAATTTTCTTATTTTTTGCAGAAAAAGGTTTATCTTTATATAAACTTTATATTGGAAATATCAAAATATAAATTTCAGCGGCCGCAGCTGTACTTGTACTTTACAAATTTAAAATATTTAGTAAAATATAATTAAATTATTTATAAGAAGCTATGTTAAACAAGGATAGCTCTATTTAATAGTTTTATTTAGATTTAGTCAAAAAATGTCATTTATGAAGGAGGACACTAAACAAAATACTATATAAACTAAACTAATGAATAAAGGGCATACCTAGATTTATTGACAAGGGAAAATTTGTCGTCAATGTACATAACTAATATGGATCTCATTTATTGTTCAGTTAGTTGATACAGAAGAGGGAAGGGGATAGGGGATTTCGTTATTTTAGCCAACTGCAGTCAACACTTTATCAGAGTACATGCAAATCTAGTGCTCAAGACTGAACTTCATAAACTGTTGAATTTGGGGGTTTAAATGTGTTAGTTACAGATGTATGTAAGTATTATAATTATAAAAACTTCATACATGCATATAATAATTGTATAATTTTTGTTCAGATAAAGACATAAGAAAATATGGAATTTAACAGGATTTATCTATTAAATCTAATACAAACAAATTGCTTCGATAGTAAAGAATGAGTTGTTACAGAATCTTAAAAGACAAATGCAAAAAAGCTTCTTTAATAGATATAACAGGAAATGAAGGTAACAGGGATATCCCCTAATATATATATTACCTTAACCTTGTCATTCCCCTCATTAAATAACTTAAAACCTGCATACGCATACAATATGGGATGTTTAGAATATAATGTTTAAACATTTTCCAAAACTTCTATTCCTGATTTTTTTTTACAAAATAATTAGATAAATACTTTCTAAATTTAAAACAACGTTTCACTTAGTATTTCTTCAACTTTAGAGGCTTATGGTTTAAGATATGATAATGTGTTTTAACGCAAAGATATTTAAAATGTCAGCTGTTGTTTTAGGTATTAAAATTATGCAATCCTATTATATAACTGAAGTAATGTTTTTTGTTTGTCTGTCATGATTTCGCTCACTGCTGAACCGACAAGATTGAGTTCTCAATTTAAAGGAGCCTTCATGAGTCCATATAGCTCCTGGTTGATTTTAGGATATTTTAGTTCGAAATTGTAATGGCACCCTTACTCCCCCTTCAAAAAGAGAGCCTCACTAAATGATAGTGGCGAAGCTTTTCAATATCTGGCAATGTCTTTACTTTTCAATGTAAATGTCCAATGTTCATTTTTTTCTTTCTCTAAACAATAATAAAACTCAATTTACTCAACTATTATCTAAGATAGACACCTGTTTGTTTTGTGAAGATTCCCATACTCTATTAGCTGAGCCTCTATATATATACTTTGTTTGGCTGTCCATTGCTTTTCGTCAAGGGTAGCAAATTATGGAAAGAAATTAATTCATATTGAACATTTACACCTATTCTGCCGAAATATGAAGCTTCTGGTTAATATTGCCCTTGCTATGAGCAAGATGCACCACAGGTTATTGTGAATATGACTTTTTCTGTCTATCTAATTATTTGTTTATTTGTTATTTGATATACTTTGTTATCTTTGAATTTAACATCCTTGTTATAATTTCAGTTTTGTTGGTACAACTTTCTGATTCTTTGAATCCCATTGTCAACTTTTCACATCAGGAAATGATCATTATACAAGTTTTAAAACGACAGGATAATTTTATCATGCCCACTTTTGCGATAAGACCTGTCCTTAACGGACGGACGGACCCTTAATGCAGAGAAGCTTCACTTTTAATAATTGAAAGTCAATTTGGTCATAGAACCAAAGCTTTCCTAAAACTAAGGCCAGTACGTCGTCTCAATGCCACTAATGATAAATGCTTCGACTTTATGTAAGAAAATGTAGTTAAATATTAAAGTCGCCAAATATTCCAAATAAAAACTTAAAATACATACAATTTTAATATAAAAATTATTTTTATGATCAATAAAAAAAAAGAAATTAACATTGAAGAAGCCTGACTTTGACATTTTTAACTTTTTCTCCTTGAAAAAGGTGAGATTACTTTAATCTATTTATTTATCTTAGCTACTCTACTTATGAAGTAGGTCGTTTGAAGAGTCATTACTAAATTAAATAGAAAAAAATTTTAGACAAACTTATTCTGTTAAGAATTCTTTTCAATAAAGAAATGCCTAATAAACATACATGTCATATTATCTAAATTAAGATTACATTTTAATTGGTTTTGTGGCGAAATTTTGAAAAGAATTTTATAAAGCTAAGAAAATAACTTTTTTTGACAGATGGACAGTCATATAGAGTTTTATATGTATGCAATATTTATTGGTCATCACAGGAATCTTTAAAATCACAAAATAAGACAAAGCTATCTTAAAATCAGCCGAGTAAATACGACTGACCCCTTGTTTTACTAACTGACTCACTGACGGACATTATGCCAGAGACTCTAAGATATATAGAGTATCATCGCTATTAATTATTATTATTTATGAATAACATTTTATTTTAGTTTTCTGGGGGTAGTGCTTGTGTGAGTGAATCTGGTAACAATGGGACTTGCTACTCTAGGTTATGATCTCTTATTAGTTTAAGCAAGAACAATTATGTTAATAAGTATCGCAGCACACAAGTTATAAATATTTTAGATGATAGAAGGACTTTAATGTGCATATGTATTATGTACAAATATATTAATATGCTGAAATGAAATGATGAAATGTTAATGATCAGAAATAGGACCAAAAGCCGACAATTAATTTAGTCTAGCTAAAGTTTTGTTCCCAAGAAATTAAACTTTTTACTTTTTTTTTTATAAATGACTTACTAATATGTATGAAATTGAGAAGTAACTGTCTTTTTGTATCAGAAAGTTTATAAGTTTGTCACCCATAATGTGGTCAGATTCTTCCTACATTATGTTTCTATTTGTCAAATTAAAGGATTAATCATCTAGTCTTTCCATATTTATTAATTTTAGTGAAGAATGTAATCGTATTGGAGGTGTTGGGCAAGGTGGCTGTAGTTCTGGCTCTGGCGTATGTTGTGTCTTAGAATTCACATGTGGACAAACCACAAGGAAACAATACTTTTTGACAATTCTCTATAATTAGGAACATGGTCTATCCAGTCTAATATGTAAAAATAAACTTAAGAAAGTACTTCTCTCTTTTTCTTTGACGGATTTTAAAAAAAACTACACATTCTTTTCTTACAATTTAAATGGTAAAGACATGTACATCAAGCTCCTTTGTATATATTAAGGGGGAGAGAGAGGACATAGGACTGTTTATTACACTAGTCCCCAAAGTTTCATAATAAAATTTTCTTATTCGTTTGCTTAACAACTTTAAGGCCTTTAATTGAATTTTGATTGGAGTGTCCAAAAATTTCAACCACTAATTATACTCTACAGAAGGAGTAGTTTTGTGAATCATCATTTGGGAATTGCATTAATTTATCGGCCATTGGCTTATCCCTTTAGATCCCTAGTATATATTTCTATATTGGGATAATCTTTTAATATACAAACCTTATTCCTTTTTGTGATGCACTTTGATTTATACATCTTTTTTAAAAATATGTAAAAGTATTGTTTTCAGGACAAATCAAACATATTTTAGTTATTATACAAATAATAACTCAAGGTAATTTTGATGTTTTCTCTCAAAGTTACAATCGAGCACTGAAACCTCTCCTAGTTTTTTTTTATTGCTACGCCAAACCTTTGTTGGGCCTATACTTGTGGTGCCCTAATCCTGCAGGGGTTCCTTGTAACCAATAGAACATACTCTAACCTGACCTAAAATGATAAAGAAACAAACGAAAAACTACATGTAATGTTTTTTATACTCAACAAGGTACTTTGATAGTAGCGTTGCTTATAAACATTGTTATCCTTGTTTTTATTTCTGTTTTAGATATAGGCCAAATATAATTCCTTAAAAGAGAAATTCATTACTTTTTGTTTGAAAAGTTTCAGATTTTATAATTCTTTTCTTTATTTCTTTCCTATAATTTTTACCACTAAGGTGTTTTTTTTTCTTCCTTTTAAATCTCCACATTAAAATTCTTGCATTTTAAACAATTTAAAAGAAAAACAGTATATATTTTTGGCTCTTGAAGATTAGTCTATTTCTATAAATTATATGTTCTGCTTCTGTATAATTTACCCGCAGCTACCCCCCAGAAGCGATTTTTTCGTTTTAGAAAGAAAAAAATATGGCAGGGGTCGATTTCTCTGGGAGGGTTGTGGTATCCTCCCCCAAAAGAGCTATAAACCTATAGGACCTACATTGTAAACGAAAACCTTATTAATTAGATCCTTCGCTGCACACATAGACATCCTGTTACTTTATTTCAGGATAATTTCTCATTATCTGATCTTTTTGGTCGAACTTTTTTATGGAAGTTTATATCCTTGTTGCTTATAGCCATGATTTGGTATATAATTTATTTCCATTGCATTTTCAGGCAATACGCATCCATAGCAGAAAATTAATTGATTTCTAGGTAACAAGGACAATGAAAGTCAGATGTAGCACAAAACATAAAGATTATCCACATAATAATAATAGGCAATTAAAGAAGCTTATAGTGCCTATAAAAAATGACGGCATACTGGCCTTCCATTGGTCAATTAAAATCGCATTGACCTATTATTGGTCATTTGTATAGTATAAGGTAATTTATGGCAGATCTTTGGTTAGACTTCTAAATATGATCAGTTTCATCACTAGGTGTTTGTTAATGGTCGTCTGTCCGTCAGATTGGTTTGTCGATTCTCGCTTTAGTGGATATATCTATGTTGGTTTTATATAAAAATCCAATGGTTTATATAAACATTGCATTTGAGAGATAAAAATAAATGCATCAATTTTACTATTTCAGTTTTATTCATTCAACCTTTTTTTTCATTTGATATTTGGATGTAAAAATGGTTTACTTGTACTTGAATCGGTAGTGGCTTCGCCCATATAAACTTGGCCTTAAAAGTATGTTACAACTTTCAACCCCCTCCTCCATCCTTATTTTCAAAAATAAAGGTAGGGGGTTTCCGTGCTCGTTGGGTTCTTTAAAGAAAAGCAACAGTTTTTTTTGTTATTTATTGTTTATAGATATAAATATGATTTTTTTCCATTGTTCTTTCATTACCTTATGTTTTTAATGCTTTTTTTAGTACTTGTGAATTTACAGTGTGCCCAATGAACAATCAAATCTGTAAATTGAGGATTGACTTCCAAACATTTCAACTGCATGGCCCTGTAGAGGTATTATTTTTAGATTTTAGATTTTTTTTGCTTCTAATAATTTTCTTTAAAAATAGTCCATTTAGTGCATGCAATATAGATCCAATCGTAATTTACATATTGTTAGAATCACATCGTCTATTTCAAAAACCGCATTTGAATTTATTTCTACATTGCATTTAATTTGTATTTTAGGATACAGCAGCCAACGTAGTAGATACAGCTGTCAAGAATTTACATTCAAGTAAGTAATTTAGGTCAGGATAATGCCAGTCGTTATATAATATCAGTCTAGATATGTGTGTAAAAATAATATTTATAAGTATTGTATCAATTAATATGTATCTCTCCCTGTAAAGATTGTTGGCTGTATATAAATTTTCCTTGATATTTGTCTTGATATATATATAATTCTATGTGATTCCTGTTATTATTGACCAAGATATTAAAACCACCATGAAGCAATTTTTGGACCATTTTATTGAAAATAAGAATTGCTATTAGGTCATCACAATAAAATAAAGTGTTGGAATCCAGAGTTGGGGATCTTTTTTTGTCTGCTAGGAAATTACTTTCTGTACTTTTGTAGTGACTTGGCTGTGTTAATATATGTGACGCTTTTGGCTAATATTCAAAGATCTAATTGTAGGTTGGCACAGGGTCGAAGGGGTGAAGACTTGCTTTTATTTACCCTTTCAACCTTAATAGTTTTACTCTAATGTTAGGCCTTCCCAATTTGAATTTGAAGAGGGGTATTGACACCCCTCTTCACCCTCCTCGGCACGCCACTGGTAAAGACTACTATTTTAGGTCATGGCCTTCATTCTTAATTGAATCTGTAAATTTTGCATCATTTCGGATTCTTTTCAATACTACACTATATGCACTTGAGTAGTTGGATGTATGTGTGTTTGTTTGTATGTACAATAAGATCACGTGGCAGTTGAGTCTCAGAAGGGATACGTCAATGGACGATAAATTTATATGCATCCCAAATAATGCTAACAAAATTATCCCTTTGAAGTTATTAAAGGAAAAATATTGACATTACTAATTTAGAACCAAATCAAAATTAATTTCATAGTTTCATAGCAAACGACTAAGATAACGGTTTTTTTAAACTTTGGGTACCAGTTATAATTTCCAAACCAATGTTTCCTCCCTCCTTGATTAGGTCTACATCTTTTAATTGATTCAGGATATACTTTAGAAGAAAAGAAACAATAAGCTTCAAATTGGCCATTGCCAGGTTTTAGGCTATTATTCTGGGAGAAACGTCACCATTACCCCCTTATATAATATTAGCTTAAAATATAAGCCCGCTGCGAGTTTCACTTAATTACAGAACATAAAAATCTGGTGTGACATCCAAGTAAAAATAAATCTATTATACTCAGTGAAAATATAAGAATTAGGTAATCAATCTGTTTCTTTGTCTGTAAGCATTTCTCGTCTATAGTTTGTTTGTATAACCTAATTATGAGTTTTTTAATTAATAGCTCCAAAAAATGTTTGTTATTTATCATAAATTGAATCCTAAATGTCCAACATCAGAGTTGAAACTTAAAGACAGCCATGTTCAGAAATACAATTAGCTTCAAAACAAACTTTACATTAAATTATGTCTTACAAACAAACAAATTGCTCAAAATTTAGACTTAAACTTTTATATATTTTATGTGAAATAGGAGGTCCTTCTTAATTAATTAGGACTTTTGGCCATTACAGGTCCCTACATTATATCAATGTTAAGCATGAACGAAACTATAAAAAGCTGAGAGCACTCATTAATTTCTTGTTTTTATTCTATTTTATGTGTGCTGCTGCCCTACTTATGTATAAGATTTAACACTTTCTTAATCAATATATTAGTGAGCTTGTTATTGATGTGCTACTTTTGAACCTAATTGTACTAGTTATGCCTGAAACTAAATAATATGAACTGTGTTTGGTGTTCATTCACTTCGACAAAAAAAAATATTTTCTTTACATTATGAAAACATTAACAATAGTATCATCTAGAGTCTTTAGAAACCAAGCAGCTACCCTAGTCCTATCTTGTAAATCAAAAAGCTTCTACTTTAGCCTTTATGAGCTTTTGCCCCTGCTCACTATATGTGTACTTTCAATAACTAAACTGTCATTAGCCTACTATTGTTGCGCTACTTATGGTCATAATTGTCCTTGTTTTTCCAATATTGACGGACATGATTGAAGACTGTAGTATAGTGTTGTTCTCTTTAGGTTAAACTTTCCTTTACCCTTCAACTTTACAAAGATTAATCAACTACACTGGAGAAGGGACTTGTATTGCAGTAAAACTTCATAATGTTCCTAAGCATATTGAATTATGATATACCAGCGGCTACGCCCCTATAGGCCTCTGTATTTGGTGAGATTTGAATTCGACCCTTCCCCCAAATTTTTAGGTGATGATTTTTTTGGTAAGTGGTGGTTTCCTCCCCCAAAATAGCTATATAGTTGCCTAGTTCTATGAGAAGCTAAACTGTGAAGGAGAACTGTATCGGTTTAGCAGTTAGCGACAGACACAAATCCTGTTAGTTTTATATAAGAATTACAGTGACCATTTCTAGTAGCGCAGATACTCTATAACCAGGTTTTGTCCTAACGTCCGTCCATGTGGTTCTCTGTCACAACATTAAAGTACTTCAGCTTACCAACTTCTTTACTATTCTTTTTTCTCCAAACTGTTGTTAACTTTAAATTCTGCACAATTTCAAAACTTACATACTTTTAAATTTCTAAAATTATTTTTAGAATATTGGTTCTGTTTTGATTGAGATCTAATCTTATATGAATAACACATTATACATAAAAAACAAATGATTACACCTTCAAGCAACTTATTAATTCAGTTTTTCTATAATGCTTAATTCAATAATACAGTATTGAAGTTTACTGTTCTTTTTTTTACTTAACAAATATAGAAAAAATAAGACAAAGGGATAGGGGAATGTTAGGTGATTATGGAACCTGTATTATGAAGGGAACTATTACAGATTCTACAGTTATGCAAGATGGTTCCTCTGAATTAAGAGTACCTACTTTTTATATATACTACCTATATGTCAATTTACCAGTCCATTGCTCTGTTCAGGATTTAGAAATTTAAAAGATTTAATTGATCTATGTCCAATACATGTACTCTATTTGTATTTTCAGGGTTTTCTAGATGTTGTCATCCGACACACAGAAAACTGTCCCGAATTTGTATTAATTTTGAGGAACAAGACTCCAGTGACGTCATATTTTTCTTTCCCGAAAAAGGGAAG
>LS055553.1:0-15143 GCA_900241095.1 Acartia tonsa | reverse complement strand
CCCCCCCCCCCCCCCCCCCCCCCCCCCCCCCCCCCCCCCCCCCCCCCCCCCCCCCCCCCCCCCCCGCCCGCGCCGGGGCCAATAGCCTAACCCTGCACGGCACACATTAACATTTACCTAACCTAACCTAAAATAACCTATCAAAATCTAACGTGAAAATATGACAAAATGCCCCTTAAGAGGTGATTTCACGAAACCGACTACCCAAATTGACTATATATATACTCTGTGACTTTTAATTCTTGACAAATGACCAAATACATGAGACTTGAAACAAACACCATGACAAAAATCTATAATTAATAACTATAGTACGTATATGACTGATGACTTTGTAACAGCTAATAGTGCCATACAATACAAATTACCAATGAAAGGCCAGTATTCATTTTACATTTGGTCAATTACAATGTATACTAAACAGTCATTGATCTTTTTGTATTGTATGACGTCATTTTTTATTAGGCACTATAATTGCTGCTTCGACTTTTTTTTGTAAAAAAAACTTATGACAAATCCTAGACAAATTTATGATGACAAATGACCTTTGACAAACAACGATGACAAATGACTTGCCCCTTTTATGATAGCATAGCTTCTCTTTAAATAATTATGTCCTTGCGTATGAAAAAATTCTTTAGGGATAAGACATTGGACGATAAATTTATATATAAATCCCCAATGATTATAGACAAAATTACCCCTTCTATAGATTAGAATTATCGGTTAAAAAGTTTGGACACTACTAGTTTTAACACAGCCGTAAAAAATGTACCCAAAGTTTTTGAGCCAACATATAAGATAATTTAAGATGATAAAACTTTGGGTACCAGTGTAATTTACAGTCCAATGACCACTTCCTTCCTGATATCCACAAAGCATATTCAATATTTAACAATATTGGCGGTTGGACTGCTTTTTAGACATCATAAAATCTTAATTTTTATGACTTTGAATGAGGTTAAATTTGTGATTTTTTGGCTGCGCTTCTTATGGATAAAAAATGTCCTCGTTAAAAATTGTATTTGATTATTTATGTTGTTTTTCTTAATTGTTATAATATTTTTGTTATTTGATTGTTATAGATTATCATTTGATTAAATTGTTATTTAATACTTAATGTATATATTATTACGTTTAAATAAATCCTGTACAAATTGATTTTTTAAATTTTATTTTAAGTTTGGGTTCAAAGCTATGGTGTTGCAACAAAAGACATTAACCTACAGAAGGCCTAACACAGACAAACCTAATGAAGGGACAAACGTACTTTTAATTTTAAAGTCGCGTGCTTGACATAACCTCATAATATGCCACTTTAACGTTTCTAGTATGTTACTTATAGGATATTTCGACGGCATATTAATCTCAATACTCGCAACAAACGGATGATGTTATCTTAGTTTGTTTCATTATTCATTGCAATCGAACCTTTTTTTAAATTCAGGGATTAATGACCGATAAATTGATATACATCCCCAATGATGATACACAAAATTACCTCTTCTGTAGTTTATAATCAGAGGTTGAAACGTTTGAACACTCAATCAATCAGAATTCACTAAAGTTGTTAAGTCAGCGAATGAGAAAACGTTGTTAAAGTTTGGAACTTGTCTATTACTAATAAACATCCCTTTGTTAATTAACTCGTTCTCATATATAAACCCTTTTGTACTTGAACCGAAGTCAAAAATATTTAGCCTACTCAAATGAAGCAATTGTCAATTCGAAACCAAAACTAACCTCTTTTATCACAGAACGACAAACTTTTAAACTTAAGATTATAGATAAGCCACGCTAACAAATAATAAAAACAACTATAGATTTACTGAAATTTTTATTTACATAAATTTCTCTCGTACATTTAGAAATAGATAATTAATATATGGAAATACTGTATTCTCTTAATATTAAAGCCTTAATAATATAGAAAAATACTTATAAACTATTATTTTCTCTTAGAACTAAATTATGAAAGATTTTAATATAAAGATTTATAACAAATATAAAAATATATTTTACGGGCTAATTTCTGACTAGTTATATTCAAATTAAGGGGATAGGCGAAAATACCGTATGACGCAAATATTATTTTGTCAGATCATATTTTTGACCGCCCCAAATTTAAGTAATTTTGATGATAAACAATGAAAAACGAATAAAATGTATGAAAAACACAACAAAAAAGGTTTAAACTTTGTACTGTTTATGTTAAGGTCAAAACCCGTAAACCTTGCATGGCTCTTAGTAAATAAAGTAAGCTTATTTCAGGCATTTATACAGCAAGCTATAACAAAGTATGTTAATTTCTACCAATAATTTGGGGGGAAAATCAACGTACGATATTATATTATATCAAATGATAGGTATATATATTTTGAAAATGTCAGTTTGAAAATACCAATATATTCGTGCATTAATTGAAATCTTCAAACGAATAGAGAACAATTGAAAAAATAAAGAGAGAAAACGAGCATTTTACTTACATAAAAATCAAGTTAAGCTTCATAAAAAAAAATGCCAAATATGGAAGCAAAAAATATTCATACAAAATTTACATAAAAATAAGCGAATTATCAAAAAAAATCACATTTTGTTCACCAGTTAGGGTTAAATCCGTGGAGGGAGATGATAATGTATGATAAATAATCCTCCCCCTATTCTTAACTGAGAAAACCTGCTTTAAGATTATAAAGCTTGAGGAAAAGGGTTAGTTTAATCATCTTTATTATAATCTCCTACGCGGATTTTTCACAACTTAATTTTAAACTCCGACTAAATAAAAATATCAACAGGAGACTCAGACAAAATATACAATTATAATAATCAAAACATCTTGGAATTTTGACTTTTTAAGTAATGAATGAAACAAATATATGTCAAATACTATCGATAACATGAAAAACTTTCAAAATCTTTTTTTTTACATATGATACATTTTGTTATTTTGCTTATAATTTTAATGAAAGTCAATGTGGTGTAACATATTAAAAAGAAATAATATTTAGTGCATCTATTTCTTTATAAAGGGTTTTAATGAAGTTACGAATTTTGATTTAATTTAGAACCCTTCTTAATTTCTTCTTAGGCACTTGAATCATGAAATAGGAGAAAATTTAAAATTTGAATGTTTTTCGAGGATTTGTGTATTAGTTTTTTATCAGGTAGTTTTTATAACTGTTCAGAACATGCTTGTGAATGAATCAGAAACTTGGCGGAAAAGCTTGGTCACGCCGAACTTGAATGCGGAGCGCAAATTTCTCATTGCCGCCCCATTATCCACCACATCCGCGCTCCTGGTGCGCACCCCCGTGTCAACAACATCCGCACTCCTAGTGCGCACTCCCATGCCAGTTGTGGGCGGCAGAAATATGTCAAGACGTGACAGTTCACGGCGGCGGCGCCTTTCATCCGGAGACATCTGTAGATTTTCGGCAGATTTGGCAACGTTTAGAGAATTTTTTGTAACACTTTCCCCATCACTTCCGCTGTAATGGCTAGATTCGCCGCTTGATTTGCGGCTGCCGCCAAACAGCACCTCAGTTGGGATCGGCGAGACACGCAGCAGATCTTGCGGCAAAAGTGAAGCTTTTTGTGGATTGATATCATCATTATTGCCTTCAATTTCGCAAAGTTTCGCCACAATATCAATACCTTCGTCGCAAGTAATAGCCTTGGTGCGCTGTCGCAAGTTTATTTTCTTCTCAAAGGCAACAGTTTTGCGGTTGGCGGTCGGGGATTGGAGTGGGGAGGGGGCGAGATCAATAGCAGGTACTCCCACCTCTACCATATCAACGTCATCAGAGACGTTTTCGACTGAAAGGTTCAGGCGCTTGAGTTGCATACAACGCATAACTTCCAGCATGGCAGGGGTGTGCTCCGACTTTTCACTCTCGCTCAGCCGGAAACTTTTCCTCTGCTTTTTGTGGTGTGGCGAGCGGTTGGCGATGGCCTTCTGACGGGCCCGCTCGCGGATGGCGTTCTGCAGGTCGACCATGGCGGGCGTGGGATTGCGCAGGGATTCCTCGTCGCGACATGAGATCATTTGTTCGCGCGAGGCCTCCCAAGTCTTGGCGTCAACGCACAAGCGGTCAAACACCACAGATACTCTGAAATAATAAATGAATTATTAGGACTAAACTTCAAGAATAGAAAAACGCTTGATTCAGTGTTTCTTATCCTATTCCTTATCAATCCTTTTCAAATAAATTTAAAATACCTATACAATATTTCAGTCAAAATATCATCCATACCTTTTATCTGCCTCTAGGGGCTTCAGGTATTCAAGATTTTCAGCTTCCGTTTCGATTGGTGGGCTTGACACTCCCAGCCTGAACTCAAGGCGGCCGTCTGGGACACAGCCGCGGGTGCGCATCTCCTGACGGAACAACCCCTTTAGAAAGGTGTAATCTGGTTCATCTTCAAATCTAAAAATTGAGATATTTCAATTTTGAAGTTTCGTGAATTTTTTTTTACAATAGTCTTTCAACAAAAAACTTGTTTTAAAGAATTAAGAAGACACAATTAGGTTCTTTTAATGGAATAAAACTTGATTGAATAAACTTTTTCTCAACAGTGCCCGTTTTTGGGCTCTAGTATCTTTTTTATACTTTATTTGAAAACAACTGGTCACCTGAGATTATTGATGTAGTTCATCATTTTGTTGAGAAGAGGGGGGTAGGTACATCCCGTACGGCGGAAACAATGCCTAGAATAAAAAAAAATTTTATTCAATTTTAGTTTACATGGATGTGATCTTTATAAGAATCTTTTTGGTATATTTAAGTACTGTTGTATATCATGAAAAAAATTGGTCAGGGGAATCTTATTCTTACCTGAGAAATTTGTGGGGATTTGTGAAAGCTCTAAACTTTGCGTTCTTAACACTGATGGCGTTGGCTATGTCTCTATCCCAGGGGAGGGATCCGCCCCACCACTCAATGAGGTTGTAGACCAGGACCTCGATGTCTCCACGGCGGGAGGTGCATCCGATGTGGGAGTCACGGCTGGTGTACTCTAGGGTTCCCTCATGGGCCCACCTTAAAATTATGCAAATTCAGAAAATCATTCAAACTAAAGATTTTCAAAGACAAAACCAGGGGTGTAGTACTGTATAATCTGCATGGGATAACCTGCTAAAATTGAATAAAATAAAAGTACTGAAAACATTTTTCCATATTATTAACTCTTTGGAGAAAAAAAAATTGGGGGGAGGGGGGGATGAAATATTTTGTAGCAAGGAAATAAATACACCACTGGACATACCATACAATATATATTAATGTTCCAAAGACCTTTCCACCCCATTATTCTCAATATTAAGTTCACATGCCAGACAGAGCAGCATTAGAAGACTTTTTTTCTAAATCAATGCAGAAAACAAACTCCAACAAAGGTGTTAAATGTAGTAAACAATCCTCACCTTTCATCATGAATATACTGTTTGTGAATATTTCCCGTCTGGAACCTGCTACACAGTCCAAAATCTACCAGGTGCACTTTGTGCTGGTTCTCCACGCCAAGACCAACCAGCAAATTGGCAGCCTTAAAAAAATACATTTTTATACATTTGAATTCAAATGTTTGTTGCTTAAGATCACTATAATGGCTTTCCTGAGTAAGTCTTTCTTTTCAATGAAACTTTATAATTGTATAAATCATTCGCTATAAATCACCCCCTCCCCTGTATTATACCCTTATTCAAAGAGTAGCTGCGCTACAATTGACTAAAACTGTTTACCTTAACGTCTTTGTGGACATAGCCTTGTTTGTGAATATACTGCAGAGAATCTATGACTTGCATGCCAACTTCACACACGGTTTTGTCCGTAAACCTGCAAAATTAAAACGTTATTGTAATATTCACTACTTATTACTCATGGAGATACTGATAAAATAGGAAATTAAGGATTATTTCAATATTTATCTTTGTTGTTTTAAGAGTAAAATCAAACAATACCTGCTTCCTTCGCTATGATCAAGAATCCTCTGAAGATCTGAACCAAATCTTTCCATCACAAGGAAGCGAAACTTCTTGCCCTTGCGTCTGTGCGTTCCGCTGCCGATATACCCAGGTACGCCGAGATGTTTGATTTTCTGTTTTGCTTTGAACTCTTTGATAGTCTCGTGTTTTGTTGCGCGAATGTAGAAATGCACCTCTACAAACAGAGGGCCGTTGCTGTGTGGCTCAATCTATAATAAAAATAGTACTTTAAATTTAAATTTAAGTCTTTTGGATTCTATAGATTACATCCTGTTAAAATTGTCATATTAAGTGATTTATTTACTAATATTTCTTCGTATATATGTATACCTAGATGTGAGTTTAGTCAGATAAGGAAAATGAAAGTGATAAGAACATAATAACAAAATTGATAAGGCTTGCCTTGACATAGTACATAATTTATAAGCGAAGCTTCATTTTATCTTTGTATGTCCGTTTGTCCGACATTAGTAGGTCGAAATGTTGTTTTTTTGACAATATCTGCCAATATATAACTTTATAATTGCTTAAAAATCGAAGCTTCATATAGCTGCCCTACTTATGAACATAATTGTCCTTATCTGTCAGTCCATCACTAACTTACCAAATGTACAGTGCGTGATAAAATTAAATCATATTACATAAGGCAAGCGAATATTATACAACTTACACTTACATAAGCATTCGCTTTTAGCACACTTTACTTTCTCATTGCTTAAAAAACTACAAGGACATTTAAGCATAAAATGTAGGTAACGAGGGCAATCGTGTTCAAAAGTAGCTTAAAAATTAATTCGGTAATTACAACAGTAAAAATATAACTTAAACCGAGTTTCAAATATCTAATTCTAGAGTAGCTTCGCTACTAAAAATTCCATAATTTAATACTGCTTTTGTAATATTGTCTTACTATTGTTGAATAGAATTATATTATTGTATAAAAGAGGCCTAGATTTTTTTATTTGCCCAAGGGCTAAAAGTTCAGACGATAGTGGCGCCGACTTTTTTCTTGTAAGAATTAAATTATGAAACCGAACTTAAGATATTAATCTATAAATGTATTCCTACCTTAATAACATAATTTTCAGGTGACAATAATCCGTTGGTTTTCAGGGCAGCTAGATACAGTTCTCCAAATCCTCCCAGGCCGATGGGTTTTCCAAGCACCCATTCCTGAAAAAAATGTTCGAATTAGTATCAAGAAAATCCGCGAAATTATTTAGATTTAAGAATCACGAAACCTTGGAACATACAAAAAGAATATTATTTCAAAATTCACGCAACCTTACAATGTTGATATTAAATTTTATTGTAAAAATATAATAAAAGTACTAGGTATTTCATCTAATAAAATGTAAAGGATTAAGAAAATTAAAATAGAATTAAATGCATAATTTAATATCTTTGGTTTCTTAATCTTATAAAAACACAATAAAGATGTATATTTTTAGAAAAGCAAAAAAAAACTAAGAGCTCAATTTATGTATATATTGTGTATATCATATACTTAAAAAAAAAAAGAGTATGAAATAATAATCTTAAAACACCCTAGAAATGCCAAAATAAAATTTAATGACTTAAAATGCTAGATAATATCTTAAGCTATTGCATTTAATACGGATTTAATGTAAAATTAATCTTATTAATTTCGACATATTCTATTCCACTTTTTAATTGAACATTGTCTGTTTTTTTTAAGATAATTATAAAAACGTTCGCCTAACCTGTTTCGCCGAATCAATCAAAAGCTCTCCTTTAGGCAGCGGGTCGGGCAATAGAAATCCGTTCGGCGACCGCCTGTTCGTCTCCCTATCATCCACCTCTTCTTTCGACGGCGACGTTGAAGCGGCGGAAACCGCAGACACGGCGGGAGAAACGTTGTTTTGTTGCATGGCTGATAACACGGCAGTTTTTTCAGAAGCAATCGGCGATTTTGGCTGTGGCGGTACGTTTTCCTTTTGTATTTTATCGGCGGCGATTTGTGTTGGCATTTTGAAGCTGATTTCAGTGTCCTGTTCTACATAGCCAAATCTAAACATAATATCAAATTGAATATTGCTACGCTTCTAAATTTAGGACTTAATCACTTGAACCAAAACTGAATACTGAGATTGTGTTTACTTGAATGTTGTGGGCATGATGGATGTCCTAATACGCAAATATCCCACGGAATAAACCAGACTAAACTAGATGAATAACATTCTAATGACCGCAGTTGCAATCGGTGCATCCCAAGTTATCGGTGACCAACAATGAGAACTAATATTTTGTATTTTATAACATATATTTTATAACAACTTAAATGTTATTAACTTATTATACTCTAAATGCAATGACGCGATACTTGAAATGTATACAAACAAAGCATACAAATATTTAGTAATATTTATTGGTCATCAAAGTTATCCCTCCCCCCGCCCACCACACAACTATGGGACACCCCTTTAACTTGTACTTTTCCGGTGTTATCACGAAATATAACAATTCATATTTTTTGCCAAATTTTTAAGATAACAATACTTTTAAAACATAAAAATGAATTAATATTAATTATAAAATATCAATATTTATAGTACCTATTGATAATTAAAATTTCCTTCCCTTTCCAACATATTAAATCACAACCTTACGTTAATTGCTATAAAGCGGAATTTTCCATAAATAAATTGGGTCTCAATACAGAAACATATCAGCAGCGACTTTAGCCCAGTTGTATAAACACTGATTATTGAGGCAAGAATTTCTTACATTGCATCAGAATAGCATTACTTAAAGCTATGATATTTCATGCGGAGCTACTCTGTAACATGAAAGTTTCCGTACGTTCGGTATTCAGTCAGAAATGTTCAATTAAAATTGCTGTTAGAACACCGCTACTTAAGGCCATCATTATAGAAATAAAATAATTACCTTTTATCGGCAGATTTGTCGCTTGTATCAACCATGGCTCCAATCTTGAGTTTCTTTACAGGCACAGAGTTTTCAGTGACTGACCTACTCCTCTTCCGAAAATTAACTCTTCCTCCCATTTTTTATATTTGTTGAGAATCACGTTTTTATCACATGTATTTTTTCTCTCTCTTGATTAATTTTATATTTCTCTTGGTTTCTGCTTTTATTCTGAAACATTTATAATACATATTATTTTAACAATTAATAATAAGATTGCATTAAATATATGAAACACTCTTGTAAGCATGAAATTTATAATGAGGGGGGATATGCATGGGCATCCCCCCCTTTAACAAGATATGGAGTGTTTCTATCAAAAATTTTGCCACTCACAGCCAACTATATTTGTTTTCATTAAGTGAATTCAAATAATCAATATTATAACTTAAAACTCGAGTAATTTTGATTATTTTAGCTCTCTTTAACACGAAAAATAACTTATTTACATAAACGTTACTAAAAACTATTTCAATCATTCCTAAGAATAGCCTCAACGAAATCATTTAATAAATGCTATTTTATTAATGTTTAATTTTTTGTTGTGTTTTTTATAAAAAATTGTCCAAAAGGTTTGATAAGATTTTGTCAGAGCTATTCTTTAAAAACATGTAATTCAAATGTAATCCAATATTTATGAAAAAAGCAATTATAAAAAGAACAAAATAAATCTGAAGGAATAACTAGAAAATTGCTTTTTTCATTTTAAAAAAAATGACAACATTCATACAAAAGTTAACATATCACCAGGATTTATGAAATTTTGGAACCAAAATTATTTCTCTTTTTCTTATTATCACAACTGAGAGAATTTTCATATCGCCAAAGATTAAGCTCAATTTTTTATAATCTGACTTAAGGGGGTGGGGCAAGCAAACATTAAAATTTATAGGAAAAGGCAGTAAAAAATATATTTGTATAATATCTCAAAAATGTAATCATTTTGATTTTTCCTTATCATTTCACACCTTACTATAAAACTAATAATATAAGAAAGTTTTGCGTTTCAGGCAACATTTAGTTCATTCTCATTTATACAAGGATGAGATAAAAAAAAACATAGAAAGGTAGGTTGAATATTCATTTAGTTGACCACAACAGGTTGGGAGGGCTGAATTAGGCATTCTGGCATCTTGGGCAACACCACTTCCTCCTCTTTCAACCCCAAATCTAATTTTCCAGCTTTGATGCAAACATTATCAACAATTTGTGCTGTCGTTTGTTGCGAGTTAATGGCCTCAATCTGTTTCTCAATCTCGTGCTCTGCCTGGCTCAGCTTAGCCTTGCCCGCCTCCAGGCGGATCTTGTGTTTGTGGACTAGTTTTTGGGCGAAGGCGAGGTTCTTTTCGGCGACGACTTGTGAGATTTCTGTCTTGCGCAGCGCGTCTTCCAATGTGTTGTTCTGCACGGAGGCACTGATCTCCTTTAGACGAGCCACACCTAAATCGAAAAAGAAAGAGTTATTGCGGACAATGGCTGTTTTATTATTATATGATAATCTTCCTATTTAAGTTCTGCATTTTTGAGTTGTAAGAATTAGAGGAAGAAAAAATGATTGGTCTAGCCGTCATGCCGATTTAATGATTGATTTAAAATTAATAACGAGGTAGCAGGGCTACAGCAAGAGTGCCTACCTGTGAAAATAGGATTGGGGCCATAGATCCAGAGTGCGCTGGGTGCCTGCGCCACATCTTCACGGAGCAGCGAACTCATCAGGTATTCCTGGCTGGACTTGAGCTGCAGGCGGAGGGCTGTCGCCGAGGCGATCATGTTCTGCAGCGAGATTTGACACTCGAGGGCGGTGGCCTGTGCGTGCGCAAGCTTCTGGTTCGAGCCCTCCAGCATTAACTTCAAGTTTTCACGTTCAATTACCAGGTTCTGAAATAAAGTTTGTTCAGATTTATATAAGCAAGAAGTATTAACTTTGAAAGGTTAAAATACAGAAAATAATTGAGTCAGTTAAAGAAATTCTTCTTGGCACAAAGACGTACAATTAGACAAATCATGATTATTAATTAGCCATGCAACTAAAAATTCATAGTTTTACCTTTAACTGTTGAATATGAGAATCATAATTTGAATCATTGTTAAGCTCGGCTTCTTCATTAGCCATTCCAACAAGAGCATTCAGCGCATCAAATATCTTATTCTCTTGCTGGGCTGCATCGGCGGTAGGAGCCGCCAACAGCAAAGGCGCCGCTTCATCGGGGTTGTTGTAGGCGGTGCTAAGAGCTTCCAAGACTTGCTTCAACCGCTTCGAGTGCCAACTTCTAGGAATGTAGAATTAGGTCAAAAATATTTTAGCCCCCTGCAGGGCTTGGTGCTTGTAAAATTTGATTAGGTATTTAATAGCGCAGCTATTCTATGCATATGGTAAGTAAGTACATTCTACCAAGCTTAGTAATCAGAGTGAATTTAGTTAAGTGTTGATCGATTAAGAATGAAATGGTATAGGCAAATAAAAATTCGGGAATCGAATCCCACTAACCTGAGAATATTGGCCTCCTGTAGGTTTGTCTTTCTGGTGAGCTCGTCAGCGCGGCGCCTGGCCTCGTTCAATCTGTTCTGGAAGGCAATTCTGTCCTCTTCTGTCACCAAGTTGGCGGTAAATCTAAAGATGGAGAAAGGTTAGCAAGGATTCGAACCCGAGGCATCATAAAAATCTTGCTTCATTATCAGTTTTATTATATTTTTGACTTTAATAGATGTAAGTGTGTGTGTGTGTGTGTGAGTACTGTAAATACTGTAGTCTACGACGTAGAAGGAAAATATGACAGTACACTTGCAAAACTTTCTATATATATTAATTTAAAAATGATAGAAGAGGCCTTAAACACCCAGACACTACCCACCTCCCCTCTATTTCCATTCTGTCTGGCTCTTAATATATATCTCAACCATGATAGCGCAGTTTGCAAAAACACACTTCCCACTATAGTGCACCCCCCTCTCTTCCCCCACAATATTATCTACCACATTATATTATCCCCCACCCCCCACCCATTCCCTTTATATATTTATATTATGTTGTCTGAAAGTTATATAACTCGAGAACACACGGGATTTTAGTGAAAAGAGAGAAATAGTCAAGTGAGAATTTGGGTTCAACTTATGTAACTTCCAAATACACATACATATACATTAATATATCTATCTATCTATGGCATTTTTAAGTTTTAGCAAGTTGGTCTTTGATCAAGTTAGGGCCTTCACACAAAGGTTTGTAAATAAAAATACCCTGTCTTATTCTTTACATAAAAAAGTTCCATATATTTTTTTGATAGAGGGAAGGGAAGGCGAAATATCGTAATTTGTGAAATGCGCCAATTTTGAAAATGCATTAGATATATGTTATATTTGTACTTTCCATAAAGTACCATAGAGTTCACGTGTACATAATACGCGTGATTCTATGTAAAAAGACTTCAGACAATAGCATGTAAGTTTACCAACCCTTTGACTACACATCGCCTGTCAGAAATTATTACTATTTATTACATGTAAAATATTCAAAAGGAACTTAATTTACATTGGAGCGTAGTAAGATCACAAAAAAATGTTCTACCTGTTTGTCTGATTGTTAGAAAGATCATTTTGGAGTGGAATCTGTTTCAAAGCTTCACGTTCAGCGATTCTAGCCTCTAATTCGGTAACTTTGTATTCAAGCTCCTAATAATAAAATTACAATTATATTATTACTTTAATAGTTTAGCTATCTTTAAACGCCTGTCCGGCTAAATACCTATGAGGACAGATAAGTCGTTCTTAGTAAGATTCATATACATAGTTTTTCGTTTTAATAAGCTACATAATGGATATTATAGTCTTTGTTTTCTATTAATTGTGAAAAAAAACATACAAATAGATTTTACAAATTGAATTTTTTTAGGTTGCTTTTTAGATCTAAAATAAAAAAAGGGGTTTTCGAATTGTACTCCCACCTCCTTAAGTGAAACTAGGCCTCTAGGGGCGTAGTTGCCAGAATATAATATTTCTACATACCTGTACTTTGGCGATATGTTTGTCAAGATCGATAAGCAGGGCGTGGGAGGCGTTCAGGTGTCGGATCTTGGGTGCTCTGGGGTGCAGGATGGAACAATGAAGAGATCTCAGTGAAGCAGATTTTATTCTGAACATACAGGAGAATGTTGAACAGATATTTAGAAGAGTTGCAAAGCAAAGCCATTATATTTCAGATAATGTAAATTTTAGGCAGTAATTAAAAATTTATATCTTGTTATCTTGCAATTTAAAATCCACAAAAAATAAGGAAGTAAAAGCAATATTGACTCCTTTGCAAAAATTGGGTTTTATATTAAAGATACCAAAGCTACCGAGTATATTGACTAATGACAAAAATAACCTACATATGTGGTCTTAAAATAATAAAAGATTTAAAATGATAGGACTAGTTTAACATGTTGTACAACCTTACCTCGCATCTTGTGTGGCTAGAATATTATTTGAAGAAGAGGAGGGGATGTTTGAAGAATGGTGTGTGGATGTAGTTATCACTCCAGAAAAGGAGGCAGAACGAGACCTGCGTAGCAGCTTTGTCGCTACCCCAGACATCCTGATAGGAAGAGATAGAAATTAGATGTCTTTCTAGATGTCCTTATATTTACATAGATTTGACAGACTGGTTGTATTTAAGTCCTCTTTAATTTATCTACTATATCCAAAATACAAAGAATTACGAAAATAATTCAGCTATTGGATGTCCTATACAACAATTCTAAGGTAGGCTCATTCACAACAAGCAACTTTTAGAATTTAAAATAAATATTTAGATATAAAACTAAATCAAAATAAAACCCTTATAACTATCTAATAGTGTGATTTTAAGGCAATTTAATTTAGAATATTCTAGCTCCAAAAAATTTCAGACTTTCATCATATGATGCTAAATTCTTTCAAGTACAATGTATCAGAAATTCCTTCACTAGCTTTCTAATATATTCGCCATTTATAACCTTCATTACATTGAAATTGAGATAATTCAACAAATTAATTATCCAATATTATGTACTTCAGCATGAATAAAGTGTATTGTGATAAATAAAATCAACTTCCTAGTATAAAAGAAAAACTTTAAGAAATTGCCTAGCTTAGTTTGAAAACTGTACACATTTTGCTTTATGTACAATACCGGAAATAAAAATAATATGCAAATCAAAGAGTTAATTGTCTATATAATATCACTTATCACCCAAATGTACGCAATATACTATAAAATTACAGTATATACGCTTTATACACGTAAATAATCACCTTTAATTGTAACTTTTAGCACCGCTCTGGTATACTTTCTTTATCAACAGCTGTAGTTGGACTGAAGTCTTAGAAAACTTGATCAAAATATCTCACTAAACAGCTGTCCCCCCTGCTCCCTTACCCTTTCACTTACTCCTCCCCACCCACGCCTTTCCCCTCCTGCCTTCCCCTCTCTTTCTTATTTCCCGCATTTCATATGTACTATGGAAGAGAAATTCGCAACTGAACAACTCCGAATAAATTCGGACAATAAATTAATTTGAGAAAATTGTATTCTTTTGTTGAAAAATAATATGAAAAAACTGCATATTTCTAAAAGTCAGAAAATGAAATTTCTAAATTATAAAATTGTTTATGATTTATAATATTTGTCCGAATTTTTGGGAGTTTTCGTCTTCTCTCTTCCTTTCCCCGCTCCTGAGAATTGGGGTACTTCAATTTTTGTAGATTTTTAAAAATTGATCACATTTTGTTTTGTTTTTTGTATATATGATTTTTAAAAAATCAAAGGGAATGCCAAATCAAAGAATATTTTTAAAAATGAAAATAATAGCAAATAATTTTAAATCTACAAAACAGAATGAGTCTCCCCTTTCAAAAATAGTTGCGAAAATGCTGCTGTGTGCACAAAATGCACTAAAAAGGGAAGGTTAAGTGATATAGAAGGTAGTGATTGAAGGGGTACATTTTGTAGACATCAACAGCTGATTCAATTTCCTATTAAACTTGTACTTTTTCCATGTGGCCCCCTTTCTTCAAATTCTAATTTCAATTTATCTGAAATTGTTTTTTTGATTATAGAGGTTGCATTAAAATATTAAAATATAAACAAAAATTTGAAAGGGGGGTCTTGATCAAATTTATGGAGCGTCACCCAGTTAAGAGCAGGCCGAGGGCAGCTTCCAAAACAACTAGCTCGCTAGACATGAAGCTGCTC
>LS055552.1:0-15155 GCA_900241095.1 Acartia tonsa | reverse complement strand
CCGAACAGCTGCGACCTAGTCGGCAACTACAGGATCGGCGACCTCGAGTTGAGCCCGCGCCCCTATGCCACTTGTGACAAGGGAAATTTTGCGCCTGTGTCTGGTGACTGTGGGGCTTATCAAGTGTGTAATAATGGAGAGTACAGTGTACAGCAGTGTCCCCCGGGGCTTCACTGGAATAGGGTAGGTTATTTTTCTTTACATTATTTCTTCTTGTTATCAATATTCTCGTGAAGAATCCCTTGAACAATGAGCTTTTACTCTAATGATCATTTTAGTTTCAAATTGTTTTAAATCATTAGGTTGTGCTACTTGTCAGGGTGGCAAGATAGATTGGACTGTAAATTACACTGGTATTAAAAGATTTGTATAAACATTATTTCATGGTTGACTAAAAACCTTTGGGTACTTTTATTAAATTTTGAATTGGCAATTTTAAACTTAGTAAAGTCTAAACTGTAAATCACTCATGTCAATATAAAATGTATGTTTGTTTGAGAAATGTAGATAATAATTAATAGTTCATTGTCTTATCCCTTAAGATCCCTGACTACTTTTCACTTTGTAATGAATTTAATTTTTCTTTATGTCTTTTTGACATTAACAAAGTATGTAACACATAAAATGTTATTTAGGATCGTTGTGATTGGCCTGACAATGCTAAATGTGACGCATCCAGTTCTGGTGAGCTTGAGATCACTGTTGATCCTGTTCCGGCTCCAGCTCCTGCTCCAGCTCCAGCTTCAGAAGAAAGTCAGGTACAATAATTTCAGGTCATTTCATCCAATACCCACGTTTATTCCACGAAAGAAAAAGATATTTCCAAAATGATTACATGGGCTTGTAAATAAACTATATTAGTATCATAGGTCGAAAAAGGTCCGTTTTGTAAGCATTTTTAACAGAGTTATGGCCAAATACATGATCGAATATATAAAAAACGGACCTCTTTTGGAAAAATATTGGCGGGGGTAGGGCTTCGCAGGTATCGATCCGGCAGAATTATTCCCAAATAACCTCCCCCTTCCGCCTCTCCTAGTTTCAATTTATTTAAAAATAATGGTTGGCGGTTACCTTTGCTTGCTAGATACTTTGAGTAGCTCAATTGGATTGCTTATAATTATGAAATTATTATACTAAGGTATTTTTTTCCAGGTAGAGGAAGAGCTGGAATCTGCTATCCAGGAGATACCTGCCAGCGTCTCTGATACTGGAAAAAAGGTAAATTATATCAATGTATTTTTCTGTATGTCTGTCTATCTGTCTGTAGGTTTGTTTGTCTATCATCCAAGGATATTTATAACTATCTTATTATTTATCTGTCTAATTTTCTGTAATAATCGGTTTCTATGTCTACCTGTCTATCTTTCTATCTTTATATACGTTTAGTTGTCTATCTTTCTGTCTTTACGTCTACTGTCTGTCTGTACTTTATCTATCTATCTACCATTCTTTAAATCTATTCATATATCTATCAATTAATCAATCTTTTAATTTATCATTCTATTTATCATTCTTTTGAATTTATTCATCTATTTATCAATTTTTCATTCTTTCAATCTATAATCTATTCATTTATTTATCAATCTATCATTCTTTTAATCTATCCATTTTAATACCAATCTATCATTATTTCTTTTTTTCATTCATTTTCAATCTATCAATCTCTATATTTTTCAACCTATCACTATTTATATCTATCTATCTAGGTTGTATGTTACTTCACCAACTGGGCCTGGTACCGCCAGGGCAAGGGCAAGTACACCCCAGATGATATAGACTCAAAACTGTGCACTCACATCAATTATGGATTTGCTGTGCTTCACCCTAATAAGTAAGTATTGTTAGTAGTGAGAATGTTTATAACAATAAGGAAATGCTGACATAGCCCCCCCTCTCTCCTTCAAACTTAGAAAAAAAATCATTTTACTCCCCTCAAAATGAAGTTTGGACTCGATTAAGGAATTAAATAAAACCCTTTAATTATTTAAGTAAATGAACTAGAGAACGTGGTTATTTAACTTTGGTGACCTATATAATTAATACCCCAATATCCCATTCCCATCCTTCCCAGCAATTTGTGACATAATCAATCAATTTTTCTTAGGCTGATAATGACCCCCCACGACTCATGGGCCGATATTGACAACAAATTCTTCGAGAGGGTGGCCGCCTTCAAGAAGAAGGGCGTCAAGGTGTCCATCGCGCTGGGTGGATGGAACGACTCTGAGGGCAACAAGTACAGCCGGCTGGTCAATAGCCCATCTGCTAGGGCCAAGTTTATCACGGAAGCGGTCAACTTTATTGAGAAGTACGGATTTGAGGGGCTGGATTTGGATTGGGAATACCCCAAGTGTTGGCAGGTAAGGATGGAGAAATTTATTGCATGTTAAAAGTAGTACCCATTGTTACTATGTCAGATGCGCAACATTAATAATAAGAATAGAGAGTATACCTCATTACCATGCACATTTAGGACTTCTATACATAGGTCATACAAATTAAAATATGGTTGTCTGCAAAAGTTTGGATGTTATTGCTTAGTGAATATTGCAATTTGAATGAAATAGGTATTTACCAATTTGTATAACCAACTACATTAAAGATCATATACATACTATTGGAAAACACTAAAAAAAAAAATGATGGCAATGCTACTTGTAGATTTAAAGTGAACTTTTTTAGATTTTACTTTTTAAATTGCTTATTCTAGTTTCCGACTCATTAATTTAATTTTTATCTTTAGGTTGACTGTGACAAGGGACCCGCCTCTGACAAGGAGGGTTTCGCTGCTTTGATCCGCGAGCTCAGCGCCGAGTTCAAGCCGCGCGGCTGGCTTCTTTCAGCCGCCGTCAGCCCAAGCAAAAAGGTGATCGACGCCGGCTACGACGTGCCCACCATGAGCCAGTACCTGGATATTATCAACGTGATGACCTACGACTACCACGGCCACTGGGACAAGAAGACCGGCCATGTGGCCCCCATGTTTGAGCATCCCGACGATGATTACAACTACTTCAACACTAACTACACGATGAACTACTGGGTGGAGTTGGGCGCAGCTAAGGATAAGCTTGTCGTAGGCATGCCTATGTATGGCCAGTCATTTGCGCTCAAGGAGCGCTCCAACACTGGACTAAATTCACCGGCCTACGGCCGCGGCGAGGCCGGAGAATTCACCCGTGCCGGCGGCTTTTTGGCCTACTATGAGATTTGCGAGCGTGTCCAACGTCAGGGCTGGACTGTGGTTCAAGACCCGCAAAAGCGTATGGGTCCATACGCCTACAAGGGCGACCAGTGGGTTGGTTATGACGACATCAGCATGATCCGTCAAAAGTCCCAGTGGGTGGTTGACAATAACTTTGGCGGTGGAATGATTTGGGCTCTGGACTTGGACGACTTTACCAACGCCTGCGGCTGTGAGAAGTACCCGTTGTTGAGGACCATTAACCGCGTGCTCCGAGGATATTCAACCCCTGATCCCGGATGTGACATGGTTCGAGCCCTGCCATACTCAATTCCTCTGATGCCATATACAGCTCTAAGCCAGCAATATTTTCAAAACATGAATCTTTTTAGATAGTCCCAAATGCTCAATTTTTATTACACTTAGCCAACTCCAATTGGCTGAAAATATAGTTAATTTTATGTATTTTCTTAGTGCAGCTAAAGCCATACTGTTTATTGTAGTAAAATCTGGTGATGGACCATTTGTTATCTTATACTTTTAATCAAATGCTCATACAGTTAATTGTGATAAAAAAATTTTAATTTCAGCAAATCTAAAACTAATTTCAATTTCAATTTTAGACAAAAAAATCCGCAAAAGACATATTAAAATAATTGTAATCAAAGCGTTATTAAATAATTAGTATGAAATTTCTACACTTGATTGTTATAAATTGTATTTTTTGTTGTTGATAAAAACACTTTCATAAAATAAAGTCTTCCGATGAAAATTGTCTTATAATTTTAAAAACATAATAAAAGATTTCTTAGGCTAGCCTAGTTGTTGGGATTACTTAAGTCTTTCATTCTTCTCTATAACTATGTAAAGCTAAGACACCCTTACTCCTAGACTATTTTAAGAAATCCTATTGAATTAGGTCCAATAATTTCTATGAAAAGAAAAAATATCAAATAGTATGAAAAATTATCTTCAGAACCAACCAAAATATCCTTTTTTTTTGTCTACCATTGTTTCTGTTGATTATTGTCAATGATCTTAGTCATATTGGGACAAGGCATTCCACCTATTGTAATTATATATGTCGTGCACATTACACAGCAGCAGTAGGAATTTTTTTTAACGTCTTAGTTATGACGTGATGTTGGGCCGAGATTCGAACAAATCACTTCCCCGACGTCGAGCGGATGCGCTACGTGTTGAGCCACGGTCGCTGGTTGTTTTAGGAGTAACTAGGCTCCAATTAGATAATTACATTAGAAAGGGAGTGATTTTTTATTTCATTAAATTCACATAAAATAAGAAGAAAATATCTAATAAAAATGATTATATTATATTATTAATATGGCTGGTCCCCATAGGGTTCAGATGGTTCTGTGTAACTCTGTTCCTCATACTTTGGTTCTTCATATTTTGGCTTCTCGTATTTAGGCTCATCATATTTGGGTTCCTCATATTTAGGCTCTTCATACTTTGGCTCCTCATACTTTGGCTCTTCATACTTTGGCTCCTCATACTTTGGCTCTTCATACTTTGGCTCTTCATACTTTGGCTCCTCGTATTTTGGCTCCTCATACTTTGGCTCTTCGTACTTTGGCTCCTCATACTTGGGAGTACTATACTTTGGTTTTTCATATTTTGGCTTTGGTGCTTCATAGCTGGAGGGAGGTGGATAATTAGCAGGATCCTGTCCGTATTTCAGTTCTGGGTAGTAGTATGGGCTTTCTTCCTTAGTTATATTGTGGATTATCCACATGTCCATGTCCAAATTGACCTCAAAGATTTGATTTTAGGACAGTTGTAAAAGTATAAAATGGACATAATCCAAAGAAAATTTACCTCAAGTTAAACATTTAGTAAAAAATCAATATAAAAATCTTAGCAAAAACTTATACAGCTATCCAAATCATTCCTTGGTGTCTTTATTGTATTTGTATCTGGCCTGTGGGTCTGGTTTAGCCAGTTCTAACTGTGTCTTTCTGATTTCTTGCCTAAATTATAAAAGGATAAAGAAGCTGTCTTCGTCAATTAAATTTTTAGTTTTATAATCTCAAGGCAATATCAAAGACAATAATACCTTGTGGCAACTATTTCATCATTAGTTTTCTGTATCTTGCCTTTCAACTTCTTTACTTCTTCTGTAATATCATCAAACTCTTCTTTGTATCTTTCAAAGTCAATCAAACTGTTTTGGAGATCTCTACAAATAAATATTCAATTACATAAACTTTAAAAACTGTTGAAAAAAGTAACCATCTGTTTGAATCTATTTCTTAAATACTCTTCTTTAGTTTTTTAAAAATTTTCAAAAAGTTCATACCGGTTAACTGCCTTAAGATTTGAAAGCTCTGATCGTTTTTGATCCTGTGTTTGTTTTGCCTCATCTTTGTTCTTTTCAAGTGTTTCTTGGTCAGCTTTTAAGGATTTTACCTGAGTAGAGCATTTGATAAGAAAGATGAATTTTATTATTATTTTTGTAAATAACTTTCAGCTTTGTCCCAAGAATCTAGGGGCTTTGTATTGAAACAATAAGTAAGGAGGGGGCATATAAATAGCCTATTGCCAACCAATCCATTAAAGCTACACTAAAAAGGAGAACTCAATCAGTTTAATAGTTCTTGAAATCTTAAGCTTCAGATACATAATTTTTGATAAAAAATTCTATACCTTCATTTCTTTTTCTCTAATTTCACCATTGATTTTTCCAATTTCTAGCTGTACTTTTTGAGACTTTTCTCTCCAGTTATTTAATTCATCCTTTAACCTTTACCATATAAATAAACCAGTTATATTAATATATCTAAAGCATTTCAATCATGAATAATACTAAGTTGGCAAACTTTACCTGATAATAGTCTGTTCCTTGTCATGGTTGCCTTTTCCAATGTTTAGCAGTTCTCTTTTCACATCTTCTAGCCTTCAATTTTGATATTATTTAGAACCTATTATTGCCAATATAAGAATTTAAGACAAATGTACCCAACCTCCAATAAAATCAATTGATGAAATGATTTACTACTATAGTAAATATTTTACAATGTGTACTCTTTATGAAAAGTTTTTTGATGAAACTTGATATTTTAACTTGGCATAATCCAATGTAAATTATTACATTATTTATGGATGTTGCTCACTATTCTTTTACAATTCAAAAAAAACCATAACACTCTAATGTAGATAAATGTATTTAAATTTAACAGTTCTTACCTTTTTCTTAAATCATTGTAAGCGTTGAACAAAGCTTGTCCTCTTTGATGTATTTGGTCAATATATCTAAATTTAATAATTAAATGATAATAAACTACAATTACCACAAAAAGTTTTTTTTAAAGGTATTTTCCAAATGTTGAACTAACCTGTGTAAATCTTCTATCATGCTTTTAAGTTTTTGTAATTCTTCAATGCATATTTTATGCTGCTCTATCAACCATAGTGTTCCTATTTATCAATAACATTATATAATTAGCTCTGAATTATAGGGATAACCAGTTTCAAAATCAATCAAAATCTATCATTAGTGCAACAATGGATACTACTTTCTCTGATGATGGGAGATAATGTCTAGACAATTTTGTGCAATGTTACCTGGTAGGAGATAATCTCAAGTGCAGAACCTTGAACTGTTTCTTACCTGGAGGATGATCATCTCTAGTTTAATTCCATATAATATTTTTTTTGCTGGCGGTGTTTAGTGCAATGCTGTGTACTATTTCTAACCTGGGGGAATATCATCTATAAAGCATTGTCACGCACCTCCTAGTGGGAGATCATCTTTACCTCAAAACCCATACTATTTCATAATAAGTGGAAGGTCATGTCACATATGCACAATGCTGCATACTGTATCTTACCTGGTGGAGATCATTTCTAGTGCAATGCTGCATACTTCTAGTGCAATGCAGTGTCCTATTTATTAGTGTGGTGATCATCTCTAGTGCAATGTCACATACTTCCTAGAAGGAGATCATCTCTAGTTCATTAACTAATTATTTCAAACCTAAAGGAAGGTCATGTCCCTGGTGAAGATCCTTTCTTGTGCAATGATGTGTACTTATTCTTACCTGGTGGCAGATCATCTCTTGTACAATGCCGTGTGCTGTTTCTCCTACTTTCACAATGTGAAGGACCATACACTAGTCTTTCTTCTTTTATCCTTTACATTAAAATTAAATTTTATTACTATTTCATCACATTTATTTATCAATAAAATTTTCAAATGGCCGGTGTCAAAACTAGAGAATTAAGTTATTAATTGGGATCATTCTAGAAATTAATACATAAAATTTTTTTTTTTTGTTAGCGAAGTGGAAAAAAAAATGTCTAAATTTGTTGTTATGTCTTTACCCCTTAACATACAATTTTGTACCTGATCATTTTGAAAGGATCACAATCCCCCCAATCTCCAATATATTGGCATTCATCTGATGCAATAGCTGGATGCAATCTAATAAGTAAACAATTTATTAGTAAATAAAAAATAAATAAAAAAACCCTTAATAAGTTTATAAGTGTTCTTTTTATATAAGGAAAAATCTAAAATTTCATAAACTTCACCTGTCTTTAGGCAATTCATCCTTTGCCTTGTGTAGATGTCAGATAGAACTTATTAATTATTTAGTTAAACAAGCTAAAAAGGACAAATTAGCATTTTTAATGTACATTTAATAAAGAAAATAATCTATTTTAAAAATTACATGTGCTTGTTATGAAGTTAATGTTATTCATTTTGAATTTTTTATTTGTAGACGTATTTAAATTGTATCTGACACTCCTGCCTTACTGTCTGCATGATCACCAGCTGGAGCTGCCATTGGTGGGGCTGCTGGCTCTGCAGCTTTCATTGGAACACCATAACTAGTTTAACATACATTTATTTTATAAATAATCTTCTTCAATTAGCTTTCAAAAGGTTAATTTTTGTTGACTAGAGCCTCTAGGCCAACAAAACAGGAATTAATCTTGAATATTTTACCTGTTTTGAGAATTATCTGCAGGGAGAGGGTCTACACATTGGCAACTAAAATACAAAATAAATGAGATATGTAATATTATCAGGGAGTAAGGAAGGGGACAATGGATAGAATATTCATTTTTAAAGAGTCTCCGACTTTCGGTACTGGCGTAAAGGGAATGTGCAAGAATTTAGCAGGTTCTGACTGACTATGGGTACTAGCGCATCAATGCACCGTTAACTAGCTGAGTTAGTTTTGAATATTGCAGACAGAAAAATTTGTTATTAGATGACTAGTTTTAACAAATACTTTTCCCAAGAAAATGTCATTTAAGGTATAGAAACTCTATTGTGATATTTATGTATTAAACTGTCTAAGAACCGCTTATATTTAGGTTGGCAGAAAATATATAAAGAGGGTTGACGAAGTTCTAAGGGTGATTTTTCTAGTGATTAATTACAGAATGTATACTACATTGTGATGTACTGGTAATTTAATTTTCAAGTAAATGATTTTTTTCTTAGAACTAATTTGTGTTCTAAATTATATTACCATGATCCCTTTACAATTTTGGTCAAGTTTTCTGGATACATCTGGTTTTCATTGCTTTTCAGCGAAAACTCTTAATTTGAATTAATTGCCCATCGTCCCCTCCCTTACTACTTGAATATTATTGTGTAAAGTTTTATTTTTGCAGGGAAAGAAAACTATTTTCAAGTTTAATTTATAAAACCATTTTGTCCATAAAGCCAATGAATCAAAATATTTTAATCAATTAAGAAAAATTATTTTAGACAGTTTAACTATCCATCAAATTCATAAAAAAAGGCTTAATTACTATCTTAAATTACTGATTAAAATTTTAAGAATTCATTTAATTTTTATTAAAAAAATTGTAATCATACCTGTTGAAAATAGAAAAAACTAAAATAGCCAGAGGTGCTCTCATGTTGAGGGCCTGCAGTCACTACACAAAAACATTCAACATGTCCAAACAAAAAAGAGCAACTACATTCACGCTTAAATCAGAAAATTAAATTTATCATCTTTTTGTACTTTTGTTGGATATATTAAGTGTCAGTTTCGTTACAAAATGTTTAAAATATACCTAAGCATTAAGTATAAACAAATTTTTTAGGTAATTTTGACTTTCAAACTAACTTATTTTTAAAACAGTCATTTAAATTTAATACCTTACTATTAGGGATAACAATAATTAGTAAATATCACCTAGGGATCTTAGAAGATAAGATAAGCACCAACGATAAACAAAAATACCCACTCTGTAGATAAATATTATTGATGGAAAAGTTTTAGGTTTGTACAACCACATCAAGAATTTAAAAAGCCATAATTTTGTTGTATGTTTACATAGCTTTAAATACCATAATTTACAGTCCAATGTTTAAATTTTTCCTTGATTTTTCCATTTTGAGGGTGCACTTCAATTTATGCAAATTTGTAGAGTACACTTTGATGATTTACGCCCTAAGTTTCAACTTACAAGAGTCGAAGAAATAATCTTTTTTTACAAAATAAACTTCAACTATTTTATTGTGCATAAATTATTATTGTTTACTTTCTTTTTCAAATGAGTTTTTTGTTTGTTTTAAGAGTAAAAGATCTTTGATTTTATGTCACCCACTATTAAACCTGACAGAATTATATAATTACAAGCGGCTGCGCCCCTGGCATATAGGGGCTATGTATTAAAATTGATAAGAAGACGACAGAAAATTTAAAAATTAACTAAAACCATCCCCAAGGCAATATGACAAAAAAATTACCTAAAACTTTCACTGAACCTATGTGAAGCTACCCTAAAAAAAGGGAACTTAATCAGTGCATTATCAATCGAAATCTTAAGCTTTAGACAAAAAAAACCTTACTACTTTATATAAAAGAAAAAAAAATGTTTTATACATGTTCTTTAATTCGTAGGATTCAAACTTTCATTAAATCTAGATTGGGTTAAACAAACTAACAATGTATGTATAGTCCTAAGTCCACTAATTAAATCTTAATTTGAAGGGTAATATTGTGTATCATGATTTGAAGTATGGTTCATTTTATTTCTTCGACCATTTTCTGCTGCTGTAAGATCTCTGAAAAATATACACTTTTACTATTTAAAAGTTTTATTATTTAATTAAGAGTAAAATATATATAAAACGGAAAAAAAGCATACTATGCAGATAAACTAATTTTCCAGTATATAGAAATTTGTTAAATTTATGATGTGTAAAGTAAGAAATATGTAGAATATACTGTTTAGACATAATTAACTTTTTCAATTTTCCCTTCTTTTAGACATAGGAAAATCATTAGAAAAGACAAAGCATGAGAGATAATTTGTACTTTAAAATATCCTCAAAAAACAGCAGAAACCTATACATTTCAATAAAATAACCGTAACAAATTAGGTATAATCTCCCTTATAAAATGAACCTGAAAATCTTTAGCTAATTTTAGCTCATCCTTTTTAGCTCACCACAGCCGCCTGCAAATTATGAACAATAAACAAGATTTCAAGGCTATGTATTTGACTTGAATATTTTGGAAAATTTTCAAGTGATGAAACCAGAAAATTTAACCACAAATATTATATAAAATCAATCAAGAAATCTAAATCTTATCATTTACATATCTTTTAATAC
This sequence comes from Acartia tonsa, assembly GCA_900241095.1. Classification (NCBI taxonomy): domain Eukaryota; kingdom Metazoa; phylum Arthropoda; class Copepoda; order Calanoida; family Acartiidae; genus Acartia; species Acartia tonsa. The sequence continues at coordinate 4,359 of LS055552.1, read as the reverse complement.
TTAAGTTTTGAAGCCAGTGATAGATCAACGGTATAAGAAAAGCTCATTGAATATGTATCTTCACAAAAAAGTGAATTATAAATAGCACAGCCCAACGCATTTCCCATAACTCGTATTTTGGGCCATAATTTGTGAAACACCATGAAATTCAAGAAATTGAAAAACAATTTCACATTTTTTTAGTTGACAATATGTAGTAGATCTAATAATCATGGATATTAAACAGCAAAATTGTTTGGATTAACAATAGATATAGTGAATCAAATAATATCAAATGTAGTTTATATTAAAATTAATCCATGGTATTAAAGTAAATGATAAAGCGTGGTCTCTTAAATGCTATCTACTGTTAATATATGAGGTGCTTGACATTAATAAAAACCTTAAACTCAATTCCCTGTACAATTAAATTTTAAATTTTAATATTTATAAGATAATTTCATCAAAACCTTTCATCCATATGTTTGTTAATCTAATCAAACGGGTAGAAGTGGAAACTAATTTATTTAGTTATCTTGTAACAAATATTTTAAAAAAAGACTATTCTCATTTTTTGCTTTCCTTTTTTTCGTAGTAAAAGTACTCTATTAGTTAATGTGACAGTCTTTTTCAGTCTGTCTGTAATACACATTTGGGGTTTCAAAGGAGAAAACTGATATTTTATCCATTGTGAATCTCAAATAAATCTTAATTTTTTTATAAGACTAAAATATTTCTTAAATGTTTTCCCTATCCTTACAAAACAAACCATTTTTACATTTTTGTTTTTTGGCCAAACAATTAAGCAATAATTAAAAGTGCTATATTTGAGTTAAATTATTTTTCTGCTTTCTCGGATATTTAAACACTAGGAATTGTGGCATGTGATTTTTCACAGTAAATTTTATTCTACAAAAGTTGTGGTTAATTATAGGCCAACTGTATTATTCAAAGCCTTTAATGCTTTAATAAAATATAAGTTACATTTTTATACAGCCTTTTACAAAACTACTTTTTCAATAATTGAACCATTTATAACCTTAATAACTTTTATTTTTAACCTTTCATTTTACCAAATATATGAAAGTAATACTTGTCTTGTGTAGGTTTTAGAGGGGAGAAGGGGTTGTATATTAATTTGACATCCAAACTGACTCCGTCCGGTGTATGTGATTCACATAAGCTTACTTGAAAGTACTAACTAAAATCAAGAATTATAGAAAAGTCATTTAATATTTCAAAATTTCTGGCTGGGAAAAATAACCCAGAACACTTTAGCGCGAAAACTAATACATGGATTTGTTTTAAAGGAATGAATAGATGTCCTAATAAAACACTGAATATCCTTATACTAAAGTAACAGGATGTTTTTCTGTGTGTCTGTGTGTCTGTACCGAAGAATCTCGCTAATCGCTGAACCGATCGGCTTCTCCTTAACAGGGTAGCTTATCATAGGTCCCGGGAAGGTTTATAACTATTTTCTTGGGGGGTTGGGACACCCCCAACCCCCCCAAAAAATGAAAAATCCCTCCCCCCCAAAAAAATTTAATTTTTTAACTAAAATTTAAAATGAGGGGGGGAAAGGGGGGGAACCCCCCTCAAAAAAATTTTTTTGGCCCCCCCAAAATTTTTTTTACTTTTTTAAAAATCTAAAATAAGAATTTGGGTTATTAAATTCGTCTCTCTCCTTCTCAAGTGCCCCTAGAGGCGTAGCTGCTAGTTAAAATTAAGATAGCACAGCACACCCACTATACTCATTTTATTATTATTGATTTTTTTAGTAGGAGGAACGCAATTTTCTCAGATACCATAAAAGACAATAAATACAAATTATTCCTCTATATCTTATCTTGTCTGTCTGCCTTTTAATACGTACATATATAGCGTTGTATTAAATGTTATTTACTCGGCTGCTACAGAAGATATTTTTTTTAAATTTCTTATGCAGATATCCATATATCTAAACTACTTTTTGTCTAACTTTTATTTTTCTTATAATAGAACCTTTTTTTCCTGTTTTTATGCATAATCAGGACAACTTTTTGTTGTTTTATATTCACACCAATGAATAATACTTGACAATTCAATCCTTAGTTTGTCTCCTTATCTCACAACAATACAAAGTGACAACAAGTATCAAATGCTTTTTCCAAGTCAGAAAAACGTAAATGTTTAGAATGATAATTATTGGCATAATATTGGTTATTCTAAATGAAATTGCAGGTATATACTGCATATGAGTTTTGATAGTGCAGCTAATAATGTCCATATGTTCCTAATTTTGTGACATTTATGTATTACTCATGAACTTTAATTGAATACTCTTTTAAAATCTAATGAACTGATATCTTATAATAAAGATTCTTTTATGTCTCATAAACATTTATACTGACTTGTGTCAAATGCCTTTGTAAAGTCAAAAATCCGTAAAAATGCAAATTGATAGTTATTGAAATAATCTTCGTATTTCTTAAATAGATTTTGCCTTAAATGTCTTAACAAAATGAAACTTAGATCAATTCCTTATTAAGATAAGAATAAAAACATCGATATAATAAAAAATAGGCATTTAAAATCTATTGGAAAATGGTCTACTCAAAATTCATTTGATTTTAGAGTAAAAGTATTTTTTGAATGACCACTTGCAAAAAGAGTAAACATAAGTAGGTGAAGTATCATGTTAAATATTTTTAAATTAGATGTGTGTAATGTATCTGGTAATTGTGTAGACATTAACCAACAGACCATGTAACATTTTTTTTTACAGGGATCTAAAGGTTTAAGAGACAATAGCCGATAGATTTATGTACATCTTCAATGATGATACACAATATTACCCCTTTTGTAGATTACAATTAGGACACTGAACTTAATGAATCAACCAATCAAAATTCAATAAAATCACCCAAAGTTGTTAAACCAACGAATAAGAAAATGTTATTATAAAACTTTAGGGACCATTGTATTAAACAGCACAATATCCCCTCCCTCCCTGCATTTTTCACTACATATGTATATAAAACTGGAACATTTTTATGATAAATTAGGAACACAATTATTTTAATTGTCAAACTTTATCTGCTTATCTGCCTATACATTTTTTAACAATGTAAAAACCGAAGCTTATCTATAATTTTATTTTATACAAAAGTTAAACCTATCTATTTTTGTATATTTTTGTTACTTTAATGTTCAAAGTCCTTTTCTAATGATTATCTAAATCCTATACAAATATAGTTAAAGAGGAGCAACGTACATATAAAAAAATTTGAAAAAATTGTGCATTTTTTTTTGTGTGCAAATTTGTTTATTAAGTCATAAAAGTATTTGGTGGGATTTTGCGGAATTATCAAATTTGCAAAATCTGTCTTTACAATTTTATGTTTTTTTGTTTTTTTGTTTTTTTGTTTTATTGTTTTTTTTTAGCCTAAATCATTCGCGATCAAGGAACGTTTTAAAAAGGGTGTTGGGGGTATAAAATTGCGTTTACCTTTTTATGTATAATCTCTTAAACCTTTATTGAAATGAGAAAAAAAGATAATGATTGATATAATATTGCCTAAAAATATTTAAATTACATTATAAGATATTATAGACATTTATGATATTGAAATGCGTGCCCTAAGAAAAAGGAAACATGCCAATCTATTAAAATTAAATCCTCCTAAGTTGTATGTTTATTAGTAGCAAAGCTACTCTATAATTCGAAATGTCCGTTAGTTTCCGTTACTTCTTGTCAACATTACAATCATTCAAGCATAATTAACTTTAATAACATTCATAGCAGGAAAATTTTAGATTATCCATCTGATTTATAGATATCTACTCTTAATGTTACTTTGTTATTCTGTTTGTTTTCTAGAAATCATTCAATGTTGTATGGATTCGCTACTTATGTATGTTGTCATCCTTGTTATTTGCAAGATTGTAGGAACATTGATGTAATCTCACCTGTATATTATATTAGTAACTCTTGAGGATTACTCTAACACCCAATAAACAACATGCATAAAAATAAAAAAAATCTTCAAAATAAAGGATTAAAATCAATTTTACATAGTATTTCTTTTTCTTAAGTTTTTAGGAAAATATTTTTTTCTATTCAGGGATGGAGGGAGTACATTGGGCTTTTTATTACACTAGTCTCCAAGGTTTTATAATTATATTTTTTTAACATCTTTGGGACATTTTATCGAATTTTGATTGTTTTTTTTCTCATTAAGTTCAGTATCCAAATGTTTTAACCACTAATTGTAATCTATAGAAAGGGTAATTTTGTGTATCATCATTAGGGACAAACATATATCGATATATAAAAGTAAGGAATTGTCTGTTCGTGTGTGTATGCATTTGTAGCGAAGGATATCGCTAACCGTTGAT
>LS055551.1:0-15162 GCA_900241095.1 Acartia tonsa | reverse complement strand
CCCCCCCCCCCCCCCCCCCCCCCCCCCCCCCCCCCCCCCCCCCCCCCCCCCCCCCCCCCCCCCCCCCACATAGTTTTAGAGTTAGTTAAGGAATTTAATGTTGCTATGCTTTCTAGATTATACCAAACTGTTACAGGAATAAAGATGCAAATTGCTAAGTATGAGATCGATATGACAATTCTAACATGCATGAATTTGTAATAAATGTTATTCGTTACGAACACATGGATCAACAATATTGACACAAACAAAATATTTTTAGGAAGTTGTTGACTCTGGCGTTATCCCCCACTTGATTAGACATCTCAACTCTGAAAACTTCAATATTGTTACTCCTTCCCTCAGAGCTCTAGGTTAGTATATTATCTACTACTAGCGGCTACGCCCCTAGACAGAGATGGAAAAAAAACAGGTTTTTTTGTTTTTTTAATAATTATAGGCCTGCCCCCCTCCCCCTCTTTTTTCACCCCTCCCTCTTTTTATCACCCCCGAAACGGGGGGTGCTCAAATCTGCCTAAAAGGACCCGAAAAAGGGCAGCCCAAAACCGCCCGCCCGACAACCCTGGCTGATACGGTAATTTAGGCTTTTGACAGTTATTTACTGTATTATTTACGTTATAAAAAGATATAACTACTGGACAGATAGGACTTTATTTTTAAAGAAAACCATCCCCACCTTGTTTTTTTAAGCTTTGTTTTTTTTTGGTTTAAACAAAGTAGTTTTTTTTATACATTCTCTGCCCCTAGAGGACTCTAATGGCACTTAAGATGTTTTTGTTTGTTAAAGTCTCTTCGTTACTTCTTTATGTTAACGATACCTCTTTGTTACGTTGAAGTCTACCATACATTTAAAAATTTTCGGCTTTTTGTCATTTCTCTTGGGAGGGTGGTTGTACCCTCCCCCAAAATAGTTATAAACCTTCCCAGAACCCGATCGGTTCAGCGGTTAGCGAGATCCTTCGGTACAGACACACAGACAAACATCCTGTTACTTTAGTATATGGATTAATCTATCCCTGAACCCTCAATTCTCGGCAAGACTAATTTAAATACAATAGCAGAAAACCATGCCGGGGTATTATGAAGTTTCCTTGAAATGAAAAAATAGTTATTAAAATATTTACTTCAGGCAAAAAAGAAACTTTACATAAAAGGATTAAATGTGTTTGATTTCTAATAAAAGGTTTTATTGTCAGATTTGTCTTTTGATCGATTTTATAGATGTTGTCATCCTTGTTTTTATTTTTACCAAAGTTTGTTTTGCAAAAATATTACAAATAAGCCCTTGAAATTTCTTATGTCCAACTCCGATCCTAAATGTTATAGCAAGGTGGTAGGGAAAATTGACTGTATGTATGGTTTGAAAAACGCCATGTCTTATTCATTGGCTTAAATTTAAGTCTACTTTTATTGATTTGTTCGAAAACCAGAAGCGTGAAAACCTTTTCATTAGTTCAATTGACACAAGATTTAACTTTAATTATTTTGTATTTTTGTAGTATAATTATCTTCGATTGTCTTATCCCTGGTATTTCTAGGCAACATTGTGACTGGAAATGACGTACAGACGGACGCTGTGTTGGCTGGAGGAGCACTACCCACATTCTGCAAGCTGTTACAACATCCCAAGATCAATATTGTTAAGGTAATGTATTTCCATGTAGAATTTTGAAGAATGCAGTGGTGTATTTTCTGCACAAACTTCATTTTTTCCCCTGCTGCAATTTTTTTCCTTTCCTAGTTTTTTTTCCAGCAAGGAAGGGGATCAAAGGGAAAATTATTTTCATAACTCTATTTTATTCTTAATTTCAGGGGTGTATATTTTGCAAATTTGACCCTGTCAAAGGGGGGGGGGGTGTAAAAATTAAGAGACTAATATGAGACTACGATCCTTTCTATTTCTAAAGATAGCTTTCGTGAAATCTAATCTTGTATTTTTGTTTCAGGAAGCTGCTTGGGCTATTTCCAACATTACTGCTGGCACCATGAATCAAATCCAGGTATACTTTATATACAGACTTCGTTAGTCTTAAAACGTTGGGTACTCAAATTAAATCTTTTTAACTTGGTATAAAAATCTAAGTCTTCATAAAGGTTAATTTTGTTTCATAAATAAAGCTACATATATTAAAGAATTTCAATTTTTTACCACATAGGTAGTTTTAAAATATACAGACTTGAAAATCTTATTTTTGTTCCCAAACTCTTCAAATGCACTTCATGCAACTATCCCTTTTTAGATGGTTATCGATGCTGGATGTCTGCAGCCCCTCATTGATATTTTAATCAAGGGAGACTTCAAGGTAAGGATTTATTATTATTAAAACTTATTCAGGGGTTTTTATTTCGAAGTTTAACATCTTCCTTCAATTTTATAGTATTTATAATAATGTAGATTATTTCCTTATTTTAATATTCTTCTCCCTCGCAAACACCGAAATTAGTGAGTTTATCGGTTAATAAGATTCGTTGTTACTGACAAAAAAAAAACTTACTTCTTTATATCACAGTATATAATATAATAATATTTGTAGGCCCAGAAAGAAGCTGCCTGGGCCGTGACTAACCTGACCAGCGGTGGTAATGCTGAACAGATTGTTAGGTTGTGTGGAGAGGGTGTGCTCAAACCATTCTGTGACCTTCTCGTTGCTAAGGTGGGTTGGTTAGTTGTTAGGTTTGTGGAGAGGGTGTGCTCAAACCATTCTGTGACCTTCTTGTTGCCAAGGTAAGTTGTTTAGTTGTTATGTTGTGTGGAGAGGGTGTGCTTAAACCATTCTCTGACCTTCTGGTTGCTAAGGTGGGTTGTTTAGGAGAAAAGTAAAACAACGTTTGATTGACCTGCGGAACACTTAACACATAGATATCGCATCCGCTTGTTGGGGAAGGGATAGGTTTGAAACACTGCGTCATAACGAAAGACGTTAAAATAGTTATTATACAATGCACAGCAAGGACTTCCAGACAAAGGTCGTGCAGTCAAAGAGTTGATTGTCCTATGGGGTGTTACTTAACCTAATACCCCGGGGTTTTTGGTCAAATAACTGCTTTTTATATATTTAAATTTTCAAATACTTTTTTGTAAACATATTTTTATGCCTTTTGGAACATATAGATTTACTATTTTTCACCGATTGAAACTAATGCAATGCACCTTCGTTTAAATATTATAGATATGAATTTTAAGCAGGGGTGTATATTCTGCACAAAATTCATTCTTTTCAGAACTCTTTATTTTATCCCCCCTCCCACACATGATTTTGAAGTTTTTCATAATGTCTGTATTTGTTAGGATGACAAGACGGTTAACGTGGTTCTGGATGGTATTACCAATATTCTGAGCACAGCTGATAAATTAGGAGAATCTGACAAGGTAAATATATCACTATTACCTCTTATTTTATCCCCATGTTGTGTTGAATTCAGTATTAGTAGGAATAGTTATTAACTTATTACATCGTAGTGTAGAGTAGCTAGTAAAATTATTTGATTTATCGGAGACAAAATCATTTGTACTGCTTTTTTTTTATCAATATCGGAATATTATTTATGATACGATACATGATTTTTCAGTGATTAGAACTGCTTCCAATCTAGCGGATATTAATCGGTTTGTAAGTCTTACTGAGAAGTATTTTTTAAATTAACTCTCTCTTCCTTCCTAATGGACTAGTTTAATAGGAGAAATTGGTCTTTTTTTGTCATTTCCCTACCTTGTTTTTAGTAAGGGACAGATATGTTTTACATAATTTAAAGATCACTAATTGATAAAAATGTAGGTAGCATTCCTTTATAAAAAGCTATATACCACCGAAGAACTTATAGTTGTATCGGTTACCGAGATCTCAAATTACAAATAGATATATTTACTTGTAATAACCTTTATATTCTTAGGTTGCTATTATGATTGAAGAATGTGGTGGTTTGGACAAAATTGAAACCCTGCAACAGCACGAAAATGAGGTAAGAACATATAAGCAGTTTTCCATGGGTATGTTAGGTTAGGTAAACCTGCGGAAATGTTTTTTTATGCTTTTTTGGTCTTTTTTTGATGTAGAAACTTTTATTGTTTTTCTTAAGTTTTTTTCCTTGAATACATTGTCTTTTTTTATAAGGACATTATTTAAGATGATTCAGTAAGTTGGGGACACAGTGTATTCAAGGAAAAACAATTGAAAGTAAGTTTCTAAAATAGACCAGGAAAGGCATAAATAAAATCTTTTCTGCAGGGTTTTTCTTACCTAACCTAAAAAACAATTGAATTTTTAAGCCATTTAGATGGAGTACCTATAAGACTTGGCTTATGTACTAAGTTTCATCAATCTAGCTCAATATTTAGACCATTTTGCTCACTGTTTTAGTTCAGATATCATGCACACCCACCCTCCTTTGGTGGCTAGGAGAAGTTACTTTATATTTTGTGATTTAAGTTTCTATGGACCTTTTGGTTTATTTAAATCTAGAACTGGTTTTATTACGGTTGAAACTAGGTGATACTGATGATAATATTAATATTATTTTTATTTTCAGACCATCTACCAGAAGTCTCTGCACATCATAGAATCTTTCTTCCCTGACGGTGACCAGGTAAAGCTTCTTTGCAGAAAAGCTACTCATTAACTCAGTCTGTTTAGTGTTTAACTGTACGTACGGGAAAATTTGCGATGCAATGAGTCTTCTATCACTCTCCCCATAAGATCAATATTTTTAAAAGCTAAGCTTTTCTATAATTAGGGTTGTTCCGTCCGTCTGAGACAGATAGCTTTTTTCGTTAATTTAAGCATGTTAAAATTGTTTTATCGATTTAAAACTTTGCATTTTTCCTGTCGTAGTTTGGTACGGTCTAGAAAGCGTAGCAACTCTATAATCATTACCAGAATGTCCGTACGTTTTAAATATGTTTATTTTTTACTTTAACAACAAATTTTTATGTGATCTAATTATCCGATTGTTCTAATGTTTGGTATACTGATTCCTGGGAAAATAAAGTACAATATTATAAGCGAAGCAACTATATAATAAAGTCCTAAAAATGCAAGTATGTCCTTAATATTATCCTGTATCAAGCCGTTTTACAATATTTTGATTATTCAGTTCCGACACTACAAGTGTTAATGTCCGTTTGTCCTATCGTTTCAGAGATTCGCTTTTATGGATGTTGTCATCCTTGTTATTACGTATTGCGGACAAGACTCAATATTTTATGGTACATTAAATCTATCTAAATAGAATAAAATACAGGGGTGTATATTCTGCACAAGATTCATTTTTTTCCCTACTGCAATTTTTTAATATTTTTTCCCCTTCTGGTTTTTTTAAAAGAAATAGGAAAAATTGGAAAAAAAAATCATAAATATTTTTTTTATTTGTATTATCCCCTGTCCCTTGCATTATTTTAGTTTTTTCACCAAGGAGGGGAGAAAAATGGATAAATGTTTTCATTTCATTCTAGGTTGTTGATGATATGCAGGCCCCAGCCCAAACAGAATCCGGCTTCGAATTTGTGGAACCTGCTCAAATGCCCAACAACGGATTTGATTTCTAGATCATTTTTCTCTACAATTTTTTCATATATAATTTTTTGTGAGATTATAACTTCCATTTTTCAAAGAATTTTTTTTGATTAAGCAAAGCATTTATCCTAGAAATAAAGTATAGCTATATTATTCTATGTAAAACCTGCCATTTTTAGCATTTTTGATAGTACCTGGTGCGTTATGAGAGTTTTAGCAAAATTGACGTTTCCCTGATTTATTTTTCATTAATAGGGAAGTTTTTATGAATTCTGTTAAATTGAAAATTCTTATTTTTTTGTGTGAGTTGGAACTGTGTGATAGAATTTAAAATGTGATTTATTAAACCTACTGATAGTGAAAAATATGTATTTTTATCATTTTTACACCTAAAATAGAATATTTTCCAGTATATTTGTTGTTTTTTTACTTGCTATTGTATTTGTTCCAAGAAGAAGAAAAAGTTATCATTTGAAATTTAGATTACTAGTATTTCAGACTGACATAACCATTCTGTAAAAAAATCTCTCTGGAACTCGTTCAACCCATATTTCTAGATTTTAAATGCCACTATACAAAAGAATTAAATATAGAAGGTTGTTAGATTAGGGTTCTTAAAATGTTTATTACACAAATATCACAAATTTTGTCTGCTTCTAAAATATTTTTTGCCAATTGGCTGTGTTAATATAAGCGACACCATTGCATGGTTGATTTTCAATGACCCAATAGAAAGGTTGCGATGGGGAGATACAGTTATTTAACCCTTTCTCGCTCTAGTGTTTTACTCTAATATTACAACTGCACAATCACATCTCTTATGCAACTTAACTCTTATTAAATACTACTCCTTATATTTTAGCTACAATATTTGGGCATGTTATTACAACCGGGTTTTGAGATATCTTTAACTGGATAAAGGCAGCTGGTTGAGTTTTTGAAATAGGGGGTTGGAAACTGTCACAAATTTTCAAAGGATGCAACAAATTTATTTTTAGATAATACTCAAAACTTTAATTACAAAATTTATTGTCTATTGAATAATTTTAGAAATAACAAAGAAATCTTTTAATCATCGAATTACCTTACATAAGGATAATGTAGTTATTATTTTATAATATAAAGTAGCAACAAAAAAGTACAAAAAAAAATTTTATGACTGTATTTCAGTTTGAAAGAATTGTTGTAGCTTGTTGAGTTGATAATTGTCCAAGATTTGTAATAATTCTGGCACCCGTGTCTTCACATTGTTACCCTAGATAGATAGATAAATAATTGTCCAAGATTTGTAATAATTCTGGCACCCGTGTCTTCACATTGTTACCCTAGATAGATAGATAGATAATTGTCCAAGATCTGTAATAATTCTGGCACCCGTGTCTTCACATTGTTACCCTAGATAAAAAGATAGATAATTGTTCAAGATTTGTAATAATTCTGGCAACCGTGTCTCCACATTGTTAGAAAAATACGAGTGCTTTTTTTACTGAAACAAAAGTATTGCTTTGCTTAACCCACTTAACCTTGGTAGCAAAATAATAATCATTATCTTATTTTCTTCATTGGCTAGGGAGGTCTCATGATTTTCAACAAATTATTCCATTCCGAATCTAAATGCATTGAAAATTTGTCTTGATCCATTTATCACTTATTTTGAGAACATAAGCAAAAAAATTTAAAGTATACAGAAAATGGGATATTGATGACCAATTTCTGTCAATGGTAAGTGGGCAACACTGTTGTTACATTAAACAAACACCCTCTAGATTGATTATTGGAAGTCTAAATTAACGGATGTGTGAATCAAAACAAATTGTAGGTAAATTCATTCATAAAAACATACTAACTTTAAAATATTCATAAAAAAAAACAGCATGGCAACTAATTTATTGATGTCTAATTTTTTTTTATTTATTGTAATACATATGTTTGATGGTATACTTAAAACTTATGCTTAAAATTATTTTTCTGAAATGCACTTCATGCAACTATCCCTTAGATAACTGGATGTATAAAGTAGATAAATAGATTAATAATACCTTAAACTTGTTATGGTCAATATAGAGATCAGTTATCATTCCATACAACCGTTCCAACCTGGAACAAAATTATTTCATACTAAATTTTAGGTTAAATACAAAACAAAATAAAAAAAAGTATATTTAAAAACTTGTGACTTCACCCATAGAATCTAGGGTTATGGAAGACCTAAAAATAGCCTAAATCAATCCTGAAATTAAATCTAATTATTTGGAGCTTCCTTAAAATTAAGAACTTAATCGGTTCAGTAATTATCGAAATCTTAAGCTATAGACAAAAAATACAACATTATATTATAGGAAATAGTTTTTAAAAATACCATTTTTTGAAAGTAATAATTGTAAAACAAATCGATTATATATTTTTACCTAGCCGGCTGCTTCTTAAACTGGGATTCTAATGTTTCTGCGTTATCCAAAATATATCTAAAAATGTATTAAAATCATGATTGAAAGTGCAATATATTCTGTGTACTTACTAGCCATTTTCAATATCCGGATATTGAAAATATATCCGAATAATGAAACTATTAGGATACCGGATATCCGGCTGATTTTTAATGCCGGATATCCGGCAATTTGTTGGATATCGAACGTTGGCCAGATATCCGGCCAGAACTGATATCCGGCATTAGAAATCAGCCGGAAATCAGGTATCCGGCTAAACCCTAGTACTTACATATATTGACCACTAGCTGTAGTAATAAGTTCATTGTAATATTTTTGTGTGTTTATTTTTTAGTTAATAAATTGTTGCTCACCCCCAATTATGATAAACAAAATATTCCCTTCTGTAGATTAAAATTATTTGTAAAGCATTTTGGACACTGAAGGTTTTTTGGCCAAATTAATAAGTACCCAAAGTTTCTTAGTTTATTGTACTAACAAAACTTTAGGTACCAGAATAATTTACTATCCAATGTCCTCTCCCTGAATCTAATATTGAACTTGTGCATGGTAATGAGTTGCGCCTGTTTTGGGCCAAGGCATTCCCCCTACTTTGACTATTTATGTCGCACATCTGACACTAGGAACCCTTTTTAACGTCTTTAGTTATGACGCGGTGTCGGGCCGAGATTCGAACCTATGACCTTCCCGACGACGAGCGGATGCGCTACGTGTTGAGCCACAGTGGCGGGTAATGTTGTACTTACTTGTATTCTGGAGACAGAAAGGTTGTATCTGATTCATTGGCTGCCAGGTCACGTAATGGATCCAGCAAGGCAACCTGTTTCGCCAGCAGCAGCTGAGATTCTAAAATAAGAATGACAATATCCATAGCACAGGTATGTACAGTAGTAGATGCTTAACAGTCATACGAATGGAGATGGTCTAAATCCATCATTTTTTAGGGATTTACTTTCCCAATTTTCCTCTCATTATTCCTTTTTAGATATATATTTTTATGACGTCACACATGACACTTTCAGTGTCTCAGTGAACTATTCATAGAAGAAGTCGTGTATATCATATATTATTTGACTTAATGACCCTCATTGTATTACCGACAAACTAATGCATTGCATGTACTGGATGCGTCATAGGAATCTTCACCAAATTTCAGATTACTGACACACAGACGGACAAAGTGAGTCATTTGTGTATAGTTAAGGGAGGGGGGGGGGAGTAAATGATTGTTTACTTCCCTCAAAGATGTAACACCTCATTTAACCCCCCACGTTAAAAAATAATACATTGAATTGATTGGGTTTCAAATATTGCCACGGTCGTAGCGGTCATGCGTTTTGCGTCATATTGAAAGGGCGACGCAAATTTCAGATCTCAGTTTTCGCTATTTGATTTACTATTTTTCTCTATATGATAAAAGCGATGCTTGATAGATTATCTAATTCGCTATAATATAAAGATAAACTTTTCTCAAATCGCCAAATCTGGGGTCTGAATTTTGCGTCACGCTACCAACCTGAAAGTGGGGAAGAGAATAAGGGAAGGGGTAAACCGGTTATAATAATGTTTAGTTCTTTTGACTTTAAATTAAACTCAATCCATTGGATTACATCCCCCAAAAATCTTTGAATAACTTACTTTACTCCCCTCAAAAAAAAACTTGTTGTTCTTGGATGAGAATTTATTTATTTATATTTTTTTTTATTTTACCTTTTTAAAGTCTAAAATTTACCTAATTTTGGGTGAATCAAAGACAGTGTTTCTAGTACACTCTCATCATTAACCTAAAATATGTTTTATTATTGAATCACCTTGACATAAACAAAGCATTTGACTAACAGAAACTAAAACAATACTGATATATACAACCAGAGAGAGAAAGAGAACTAGTCCCCAAAGTTTTTTAATAACGTTTTTTTAATCGTTGACTTAACATTTTTGGTGACTTTAATAGAATTTTGATTGGTTGGTTCATTAAGTTGAGTGTCTTAATATTTCAACTACAATTTGTAATCTACAAAAGAGTATATTTTATATATCATGATTAGAGATATACAATAATTCATCGGCCATTACCTTATCCCTTTAGTTCCATGGTTAACCCAAATCCAATAATATTACAAACCTGGCAACTAATATCAAGCTGTATCTTTTTCTTTGTTGCCTCCTTCGTGAGAAAATCTTTCAATATTGAAATTGTTGATATGTTGTCTGATGCAAAACTTGCTTCACCTTAAGAAAACAAGGATGATTGACAACATCCATAAAAGCAAAGCACTGAAACGGTAGGACAAACGTACATAAACACTTATATAGTGTCAGAACTGAATAATCAGAACATATATGTATAAGAGTCGAAGCAAAATTGTAAGTAAATTTGTTGAAAAACTGCTTGAAACAGGATAATGTTTATGGACATACTTACATTTTTAGGACTTGACTTTAGAGTTTCTTGCTTTTAACATTATACTTTGTTGTCCCAGGAATCAACATACCAAAATCCAGATCAATCGGATGATCAGATCACTTAAAAATTAGTTGTTAAAAAAGTTTTAAAAAAATCAATATGTTTAAAATGGACATTCTTGTAATGATTATAGTGTTGCTACGCTTTCTAAATCGTACTAAAACTACTAAAGGAATCACCAAGTTTAAAATCGATAGGACAATTCTAACATGTCTAAATTAACGAAAAATGCTATCCGTCTGTGACGGACGGACGGACGTACGGACCGACCCTAATTATAGAAAAGCTTCGCCTTTATAAATAACATACTTCCAAAATCAAAAATTCAACTTAATTAAAACGTAGAAAAGGGTTAAAAAAAAGAATTTGAATCTATATAGCAAATTGGTGGTCTGAAGAGTTTTTACTTTTCAGGGAAGTTTCACAAAAAGTCTTGGGGATGGTTTAAAGCTTTTTTTCTGACCTCCCCAATCCTTACCTAGATCTATAAAAATAAAAATGTTACCTTTTGTATAAGAAATGACAAGAATAGTGTCTAGAAAAGAGGAGGAGAATGTGAGGGTGGATTTATCTCCTGCGGGACTTCTGTCAGGCACCTGCGTAGTAATATCAATGGATATTGAGAAAACAAATCTGTATAATGTATATACAGACAACTACCTGCCTCCCTTTTGCAAGGACCTTTTTCGTATCTTTGCAAATTGTTTTTTTTACTTGTAATATTCCCTGCACTATAAGTTGATTTTCAATGACCCAATTGAGAGTCGTTACAAGGTCCTTGGGATTGAAAGATACAGTTATTTAACCCTTTAACCCTGTGGTGGATTCTTTAAAAAATTAGGGTCGCTGCAGCGATGCCTCACCAAAAAAAATATTTTGTGAAATTTTTTTTCAAAATTACATAAAAATCTACAACAAAAAAAGTTAAAAAAAAAAAACATTGAAGGGTTATTAACTTGAGATTTTATTTAATTTTTGTGGATTTTTTATGTGATTTTGGAGGATTTTAAAAAAATAATTTTGGTAAGGCAACAATCCTATTTTTAAAAAAAGATTATCTATGCAAAAGGCAAAAGCAATAAATTTTACCTCAGGAACGCAGTTGGCGATCCAGGAGTGCATCTCAGCCAGGGTAAAGGATCCTTTTAGGGTCAGAGTATTCAGAGATCTTCTTTTGGGGGCTGCATGCACCCTCATATGCAATGACAGTGGGCGGATTTTGTACTGTTGAACCTGAAAAATATAGGATAGAGTAGAATATCGACAAGATTTTTCTCCTGCTTTTGTAAGAAGGGGATTATTGAGTAAGCTTGGATACTCAATAGTCATGTACAATGTACATGATATCAGTACTACCATTATCCAAAGCTACTCTTCGGAGAGCGTCATTCATTACAGTAACTCAATTTGAGACACCTTTCATACTCAGCGAGGGTAATAATATTGAGAAGCTCTCATGAAATAGCGGGTCAAGTAATGATATGCTTAAGGGTGGTGCTTTAGCTGTCCCTTGTTGCTAAAACAAAGTGTCTCTGATGACTTTGGTCCAAACACTAGAAATCTATAGCCAATCTATCAATCAAAAATTTTAACATTCATTTTTAATAAAAATAGAATCAAATAATTTGATTAAAGGTATACCTGACAACACTTTGGTTGTAGTCTGGGAGTAACATAGGCTGTCAAGGTTCCATATTGTCCTTCAATACTTCGAATTTTTATCTCCAGTCTTGTAGTGTTGGCTTGACATCTTAATATTAAATAGAATAATGTACAAGTGACAAATTTTTCGTTTGCTTATTTATTAGATTAACAACACCGGAGACTTTTATTAAATTTGTATTTGTTTGTTTATTAAGTTGAGTGTCCAAACGTTTCATCCACTAATTGTAATCTATATGAGGTATACTTTTTTGTAAAATCATTGGTGATGAACATCAATTATCGGCCATTGTCTTATCCATTTAGATCCCTGTTCATATTTAGTATTTCAAGATTATGCCATCAACTCATCACACAATGAAAGAAAATACATCCTTAAAGTTGTACCTGTATGTAGCCAGGAGAAAGTTGCCATCATCAGGATTACAATCACTGTAGCTGACCACTGCTGAATTCTTTTCTATGTCAAGTAAGTCTACAGGGACATCACTGTGCAACAGAACATTATCTACAGAACATTTATCATTACAATGCATATTCTTAGTAGATTCAAAATATTGTACGGACTTAAATCTTACTTTGATGAATAACATATCATATCTATCTATATATTTAAACAAGGATGACAACATCAATGAAAGCAAAGCTCTAAAACCAGAAGGAAAACTTTTTAGGCAGAACATTAATTTCTAAGTCTAAACAAAATTGAACAAAAATTTGTTGCAAAATTTGGCAAATATAGGATACATTAAAAGCGCATACTTCTATTTTTAGGATTTGTTTATAGAGTTGCCTCGCATATAATACTTTAACCTGTTGTCCTAAGAATCATTATTCCAAAAATCAGATGAATAGGATAATCATATCATACACAAAAATGATGTCAAAATGGAAAAAAAATCGATAGGACAATTCTAACATACCTAAATCAACGAAAAGAACTAACCGTTTCGGACAGACAAACGGACTGACCCTAATTATAGAAAAGCTTTGCTTTTAAAAATGTTACCAATTGAAGTTTGACATTCTAAACTTAGCAGGTAAGATGCATCAACAGAACTCAATGTTAATTTGTCCTGAAAACAAACAAAATTATGACAATCTTTTAATAATTTTATTCTTTTATGGAAAACTTGTATTTAAGGGCAAATAAACCAGGAATCTACAGGGATAAGACAGTGGCCGATAAATTAATGCACATCCCTAATGATGATACACGAATTACCCCTTCTGTAGATTAAAATAAGTAGTTGAAACGTATGAACACTTAACTTAATGAACTAATCAATACAAATTCTTTAAGGTTTCCAAAGTTGTCAAGCCAACGGATAAGAAAACTTTATCATAAAACTTTGGAAACTATTGCAATAAACTGCCCATTATCCCCTCTCTCTATGCAAATAAACACACATGAACATCAGAATGTAAATATAAAAGTTAGAATAATTATAAAATTACAAGGAAAACTTTTTAAGATGTGTTTTATAATAATATTGGGTGTCTATAAAGTTTTATACAAATGTACCTACCCATAATATTTAGTATTTACCTTGATATTAATTTTGGGTATGGTTGACATGCCTCCAAAGCTGCTGGTGGCTTGGGATTGATATCTATATAGATAAAAGAAGATTTTAGAAAGAACTTATTAAACAATTAATTGATATTCATATTTCAAATAATAGTTTATTCATGTTGTAATTAAAGTTTCAACAGTAGGACTTGAAATTTGTTTGTCCAACTGTAGCATCAAAGCATATTATAACCCAAAATATAAAATAAAAAAAAACAGGACCAGTAGGTATATTCCCTGAAGAGTAGAATCCGATCGGTTCAGTGGTTACCGAGATCTTAAGGGACGGACGGACGGACAGACAGACAGACGGACGGACAGACAGACGGACGGACAGACAGACGGACAGACATCGTTCTACTTTGTATTATAGATAAACATTTTAATAACATAATAAAAAAGAAGAGCTTTTAACATCCAAAAAAGGTTTTTAAAAACATGTCTTTTTAACAATGAGGCCTTGGATTATTTGGATAGCTAATAAACAGAGGTGGGTTCTTTAATAATCAAGCATCGCTGAATCGGCTATAGTAAGTTTTCTAAAATTATTATAGAATGGTTGTTAACATAAGATTTTATTTTATTTTCGTAGATTTTTTATATGATTTTGGAGGATTTTTTACAGAACAATTTTGATAATCTGGCTGAAAATTAATATTCATCCCCAATGTTGATACACAAAATACCCCATATGTAGATGAAAATTATTGCTTGAAACGTTTAAACACTCAACCGAATGAATTAACCAACCAAATTTAAAGTCCCCAAAGTTGTTGAGCCAACGAATAAGGAAACGTTATTGTAAAACTTTGGGGACTTGTTATAAAAAGCCCATTGTCCCCTCTCTCTCTAATTTTTCCAGCTTTGCTGTAAATAAGAATCATATAATTTAAATTATGGAGATGCTATGCTTATAGAAGTATGTCTCTTTTAACCTCCTATCTTTCACTGAGTTGCAATTACTAAAATAAATATACACACAAGGACGTCAAAAACCATACAAGCGAAGATACTTTATTATGAAAGACTTCGGGTATAGTACTTTTACTGACAACGCCTTTTAAGGAGCGTTTCATCATATTTTTACAGTAACTTTTAGGTTAGGTTAGGTTAGGTTAGGTTAGGCAATTGACCACGCAGGGTTAGAGCCCCCGCAGGTGCTAGAATTAGGAGAAAAACTAATGTGAAAATACGTAGAAACGCACCTTAAAAGGTGTTGCAATGAAAGGGACTATACCCGAAACTTCTTTCCTCATTAAAAATAGTTCAAAAATTTTTCAATTTATCTAATACATCTAGAGAATTCAGTTTTTTCCTGGAAATATTTTAAACTATCATTAAAAAATAAATTTATATGTTCCCCTAAAGATAATTATCTTTCAAAAAACGGTGGCCAAAAAAATTGGTTAGAAGAACATTAAATGATAGAAAAACTTTGCTTTAAAAAATTTATGTTTGTCACTTTAAAGTTCGTGAAAGATGGTCACTAAATAAGATTAAATT
>LS055550.1:0-15168 GCA_900241095.1 Acartia tonsa | reverse complement strand
AGTCAGAAATGTTTTAAAGGTTAATTTTATCTGTTGCATATCCCCTCTTTGTCTAATTCCGATATGAACCCGCCCTAGTGTTGACACCACCCCCTCCACCCTACAACCATAAATGAAGGTCAAAAATTGAACACATCACTACATAACTATGGAAATGAATAAATTTTCAATAAGAATACAATATAATAATCTTTGATTGGCGTTTTAATTTAAGGAATAAGTTTTCCATTTCCCTGCTAAAAATAGGAATATTGAACATACAATATATATGTTAATAGGATAAATAATATTGATAATCTATGTCAATACAGAACTTTGTCAAATAAATTGTTTTTTTAGTAGCAAAGTTACTTTATAATTCAAATGTCCGCCAGTCCGTCTGTCATCTACGGTTAGGAGATTTTCTTACTGCTGTTCAAAATAGATGGCTGATTTTTTTTCCTATAACAATGAGTATCTAGTTTAGAATATACCTCGTCCGTCAGTCTGTCATATATTTGTGGGTTTTCGTGGATTTTGAAAAAAAGTTAAAAGTAAAAATTAAATTTTTCCTAAATAAAATAAATGCATAATTGGCTGACTAACAGTCAAAGTAAGTTACATAGTGGATATTCATCGGTCAGAGGATATTTTTAAACTCAGTTCTCTATATTAAATGTCAACAGAGAAAATAATCTTGAACAGACAAGGCAGTAGGAATCATAGAGCAGCTTAGCTAGGTAAGGTGTGCAAAAATACCTACTTTAGTGCATCAATTACAGCCTAGCTTATATTACATACACGTGTAGGTAATACTATGGGTATACTTTAAATAACACAAAATATTAGGGAGGGAGGGGATATTGCCAGGGCTGTTTATTACACTAGTCCCCAAAGTTTTATGATAGCGTTCTCTTATTTGTTGGCTAAACAACTTTGGAGACTTTTGTTTGGTTAGTTCATAAAGTCGGGTGTTCAAACGTTTCAAACCGATAATTGTAATCTACAGAAGGGGTAAATTTGTGTCAAAACCATTCTATGTTATTCTATGTTTCGATACAGGTTTTTTCCAGTGGGGGGGGACACTATGCTGTTTATTACACTAGTCCCCAAAGTTTTATAATAACGTTTTCTATTAGTTGACGTAAAAACTTTGGGGACTTATATCAATTTTGGTTGGTTGGTTCATTAAGTTTAGTGTCCAAACTTTTTAACCTCTAATTGTCATCTACAGAAGAGGTAATTTCGTGTATTATCATTACAGATGTCCATCAAATTATCTTATCCCTTTAGATCCCTGTTTTTTTTCACAAAAAAAAATTCAAATTTGGATATCAGGAAAGTGTAAATGTATAAATCAGCAGTAACCAACATGTAAATTAATTAGAAAAAAAATACTTGATAATTTCAGCTAATTTTTGTGACTCTGAGGAGCACGGCTTCGATGAAAGACAACCTTTATCTGCCACCCAATCATCATTTTAGACATATTTCGATTGTTATCTATACCTAAAGCATCTTACAGTGTCATAAAAATGACGTCATACAATACAAATGACCAATGATAGGCTTTTAATTTTAATTCACTAACTGGTATCTGGCCACAAATGTATCCGGCCCAACCCAAGTATAAATGCAAGAACTCGCCCATATCCTCTTGGGATGGGAGAAAATATTCAAAACGATGCACTTTTTAAATTCAGCCATACAAACAATGGTATACAGATACTTATAACAAGGATGACAACATTCATAAAAGTGACTTGCTGAAACGGTAGGACAAACGAACATTAACACTTGTAGAGTGTCAGAACTGAATAAACAATAATGTAAGCAAGTTTATTGCAAAACTACGTAATTACAGGATACTGTTTCAGGACTTACATTCTTAGGACTTGATTATGGAGGTGCTTGCTTATTGTACCTGTGTTGTAATAGGAATTAGCATTGAAAAAATAAGATAAATAGGATAATTATATCACATAAAAAAATTTCTTAATTGTTTAAAATCAATTTAAATGGGCTTTCTGGTAACATTTATAGAGTTGCTAAACTTTCTGTATTGTACCTAATTGTTATAGAAATCAACGTGCAAATTTTAAATCGATTGGAAAATTCTATCATGTCTAAATTTTCGAAAAGAGCTATTCGCTACGGACGAACCGACCGACCCTTATTATAGAAAAGCTTCGCTTTTAACAAGTAATTGCGTTTTAAATGGGGCAGCTATAACAATCAAAAACAGAGTCTTGCTAAAAAAATAAAAACCTTCGATTCTTATACTAAAGTAACAGGATCTCTGTGTGTCTGTAGGATTTCGCTAAGGCTTTATTTCTAAAAATGTAGCAGGCATTTTATGAGAAAGCGTTTCTTGAAATAGGCATTTTCTGAGATAGACATTTTCTGAGGTAGTCGTTTTTTGAGATGACCCCTTTAAATGTAACCAGGTTTATACTTGTGTGTATAGAGTAGATGTGCTTCTTAAATAACAACGGATAAAAGAGCATTGGCTTTGCATTTTAAACAGGAGATTTTTAGGCAATAATTGTTTTTGTTCTAGTATCATGCCTAATTACAATTGGAGAATTACCACGAAGGTAGGGATCTAAAGAGATAGGACAATGGCAGATAAATTGTACATCCATAATGATGTTTCACAACATTTCCACTTATTTAGATTACAATTTGCTCTCAACTTTTGTAGATTAAAATTTGTGGTTAAAACGTTTTAACACTACACTTAATGAATCAACCAATCAAAATGCATTCTAAAGTCTCCAAAGTTGTAAATCCAACGAATAAGAAAATGTTATTATAAAACTTTGGGAACTAGTGTAATAAACACCCCATTGTCCCCTCTCTCTGCCATGATGGTGCTTGCATACAAATATTACAAAGCTTTGCTGCATATTATCATAGAAAATATTCTGATTCTGTATACAGAGAGAGAGAGGGGGACAATGGGCTGTTTAATGCACTAGTCCCCGAAGTTTTATAATAACGTTTTCTTATTCGTTGGCTTAACAACTTTGGGGACTTTAGTAAATTTTGATTGGTTGATCGTTCAACCACTAATCTTAATCTATAGACGGGGAAGTTTTGTGTATAATCATTGGAGATGTACATCAATTTATCGGCTATTGTCTTATCTCTTTAGATCCCTGATATTTTTTTATAGAAAATATTCTGATTCTATGTAGCAGTATTAACATACCAAACTATTATATATTCTTCTACGCATCTTAATTGGCTATACTCAAAAAACGCTGATTTCAAACGGGGTAAAGAGATCCAGCACTCCTTCACCTTTGTAGATGCTTCTAGGTTGCGCCTGTTTATTGGAAAAAGCATTCCCTGATCTTACATGATTCTTAAATAGGTTTGTCTCCGTTGGCCTTTTGGATAACTTTTAATTTGTAACATGAAGCTTGATAATAATTTCATATTAGGATTGATCTGGAGTACAAATTTGGTATAAAATTTCAAATTATAAGAATAGAATCAAATATAACATATCAAATATGAAAAATTCTGCAAATCTTAAATATGCCAGGGACAATTATCTACATAAGTAGCGTAGAATTATTTTATGAAAAGAGCAGTAGATTTTTATACAGTAAATGTTATTTTAAAACTACAAGTTAATAATTGGAAAGATTCTAAAGTAAATAATTGAGGTAAAGTTTCCACTACTACATTGATAATGTATGTAGAAGACGCATCTTATAGTGCCTATAAAAATGACGTCATACAATACAAACGACCAATAATAGGCCAGTAAACATTTTAATTGAGCAATGGTAAAAAGTATACTGGCCTATCATTGGTCATTTGTAATGTATGATATTATTCTTTTTATAGGCACTATAAGCTGCTTCAATATAAAACTCAAGAGTAAAAAATCGTAGCCACCTGCGCAGCTGTGGCCGATTTTATATTTTATTTTAATGATTTCCTTGTTTTTTTAATGTTTTCAAAAACATTTAGAAAAAAATAATCCTCGAACTGAAAAACATTGAAAAAAAATCCTTCGGTGAAAACATGTTTCAATGTGTTTGTTTATGTCTGGGATTTGAGTTGTAAAGACAATATAAGTCTAACACGGAGTCTAAGACGGATACGCTAGTAATAGAGTAGATGCGCTACTAAAAATCAATTTAATCAAAAATTTCTGAAATCATAAGGATATGATACGTACTTTTTTTCTATTTGTTTGCAATTTCATTTATTTTTCTACATATTTTGCCAGATGCATACTTTTATGAATACACTGCATTTTTACTGCAACAAAAATATAGAATTATTTTGATTAATTTAATGATTGTTTTGCCCATTTTTGAAGCTCTTTATAGAGCCTATAAAAATGACGTCATACAATACAAATGACCAATGATAGGCGGATACACAGACTAAAGTACCAATGACAGGCAAGTATACATTTTAATCGACCAATATTGTAGGCCAATATGACGTTATTTTTTATAGGCACTGTAAAATATGTAAAATATGATTTTAAAAATCTGAAAATTTTGTTCAATGTTATTTTAAAATACTACAATTTTTTCCAAAACAACATAAAAAAAAATCTTCTGAATAAGAATTTTGGAACTAGTTCACGGTAAAATGTTCCTGGTGACAATAATCTCCAAAAAAAAAATCGATGAACCTTAAAGGCTACTAATGGTCAAACGGTCGGACGTATTCATTGGATCTTGTTTATCTCCGATTATTGATAGGCCTTCTTGAGCCAACAGCCTTTAAAATTAATCGATTTTTGGAGATAACCGTTACATTTTACTGTGAACTGCACAGGATCCCAATTTTTTAGCTAATTCAAAAAACTTATTTTCTAAATGAGCTACAATTACAACACTTTTCCTCTGTTTCTCATTTCCTGAAAATTTTCCCATCCATTATTTGTTCAAAATATTTCTATTTAATTTCTAATGCTACGCAACTTATGGACCTAATTGTCCTTGTTAGTGCATAAATGTTTGCATTTACTACAAAAGAATTCACTGTCAACCGATATTTATATCCAAACCTTCACAATGGGCCGGTTTTAAAATACATTTGCAAAAAACAGGTCCAGTTGAGTAGACAAGTTATTAGCATGCTGTGCTTTACTTGTCGAAATGTTGGAATGCTCTGATTTACTTGATGAAATATTGTTATATCCTGCTTTACCTGGCTTGGTTTGCTTTTCTTGGTAAAATATCGGCACGCTGTATTTTACTTGATGAAATATTAGTATGCTATTGGCATGTTCTGCTTTACTTGATTATATTTTGTCATGCTCTGCTTTACGAGATGATATTTTGGCTTGCTTAGCTTTACTTCACAGGTATGATCTAGAAGGTATCATTGGTTTAATACAGGACACCCAGGACACTATTGGCGTGTGTAGTTGGCCTTGGCCCAGAAACAGGCATCATATTTACTCAGATGATCTCTCTAGACACCAAAAAATAATGGTGCAAATCAATGGGTATATTACTATTTATATCAAATTCTAAATTTTATCCATGTAACCTATTTCTAACCTCCTGTATCCAAACCATTGCAGATGGTTAGAAGAAAGTAGGCCCACATTTTTTGATGTTGGAACACCCAAAACAACCAACGATAATTCAGATTAGGTTAACTAAATATATATTGTGCACCACAGGGTTAAAGATCCCTCCAGATTTATCTATTTCCAAAGGGAGTGATTGAGTGGAACCCAGAAAGGGAGGGCACATTGGGCTGTTTATTACACTTGTCTCCAAAGTTATATAATAACGTTTTCTTATTTGTTGGCTTAACAACTTTGGTGACTTCAGTGAATTTTAATTGGTTGGATCATAAAGTTGAGTGTTCAAACGTTTCAACAACTAGTCCTTTTCTACTGAAGGGTTAATTTAAGGTATCATTTGGGATATACATCAATTTATCTGCCATTGTCTTATCCCTTTAGATCCCTGGATTGAGTGGTTATCACTTGCAAAAAATGCAATTTTACCCAAACTAGAGTGCAGTTTTACACCATTTTATAAATATATTTGCAATATTTATCTTACAAAATAAACATTGAAATTTTAAAATTTTGCAGGCCCCTCTTTTTGTATCAATTTAGGATGTTTATTTAAACTGTTTGGTATAAATCATTATTTTAGTTTATTAACTGATTTTTTTTTTACCGAAGTACATTACTTTTGGTACATTTGGACAGAAAATTTTAAAAAAGTCCTAAACACTATATGTAGACTCGTTTTGTCAATTGGTCGCTAAAATTGTAGGACTGAAGGTTGGAATGCAACGATGAACAAAAATGAATATGCTTTACAATGCAATGATTTAAAACTACCAATGAAGGAACTTTATTATTATGACTTGCGGCTACACCCCTTGATGCCTTTAGGAGCACTTGAGTAAAGACTCCGCTCTTAATTTTAGTTTTAAAAAGAAAAGTAAAAGATTTCCATTGTCTAGATATATGATAAGCTTCACTATAAAGTAGAATCACATATGTTCAACAGTTTGCGAAATCCTTCGCTGCATAAACACAGTCACTTAGACATCCTGTTACTTTTATATAATTGGGGAGAAGTTTAAAGGCTCAGGTGTCACCATCCATATCCTTGGATAATGGATACAATATTACTTGGATCTTACACCAGATTTTCATGTTCTCTATTAGAGTGTGACTTGCAGCGGGCTAAAAAAACGATTTCCACATTCCATCCCTTTTTTCCACATACCCTCCCCATCTATTGGATTACCAACTGACCAATAAACGAGCTTCATGTTAGCATGCTAAATTGAAAACAATTTTTTCCCTGTTATTAAATCCAAGTATATTCTACATCCATTACTTGGATTTGGGTTGCCAATAAAGTTAACTTCATATATTGCAACATATGAACAATATTAAAACAAGATTACTACAAGGTCTAAAATGTCCATGGATAAGTGTAGCCTCAACACTGAGCTGACAAAATTTCAAATAAAGATGTAGTGCAGTTTAGATTAATACGATAAGTAAATGGTACGCAATAAAAAAATTATTTATAACATAAAAACTCTCATAACGTATAATAATATAGATTAACGTGCGGCCACTACTTATATTTTTATTTGTTCTAATCAAAGAAGATAAGTTCTGATACCTAAAGACATTTAGTTTTTAATGAAAGCAATTAAAATCAGTATAAAATATACAATGCATACAAAATGCACGTGAGCAAAGCTGTTTCTAGTAGCAAGGCTACTATATAATTCACGTTGTCTGTCCGTACGCCTGTAACGCTATGGGGGAAATTTATTTCTCGGTTGCTACTCCAGATAGACTGCTGATTTTTTTTTTACCAAAGATCAGTAATTAATTTACTTTGTCCGTCAGTCTGTCGGTCATGCTACAAAAGACCAATGTATTCATTAGATAATAGAAAGGTTCCGTGATTTTATACAGTCTAATAAACACACATTTCCCCTCTTTCTTTTTTATGACCACAGAACAATTGCTTTGTAACTCACTACATATGTCCGTTTGTACATCCATGATTTCTTTGTGCTTCGCTGCTTCTGGATGTTGTCATCTTTGTTTTTTAAAGCGAAGCTTTTCTATAATTAGGGGTTAAACAAATTAGAATTGGCATATCGATTTCAAACTTTGCATGTAAATTCCTATAACAGTTAAGTACGACTTAGAAAGCGCAGCAGCTCTAAAATCGTTACCAGAAAGTCCGTACGTCCATTTAAAACAAACTGATTTTTATACTTTTTTGACAACAAATTTTTGAATATTAATATTATCCTATTCATATGATTTTTTGAATACTAATTCCTATTACAACAAGGTATAGTGTTATATGCGAAGCATCCCTATAATCAAGTTTTAGAAACGACGGTATGTTTTTAAACAGTAACATGTATTTAATAAGTTTTGCAACAAATTTACTTACAATTTTGTAAAGACATATGCATTATTATTTCGTTTATTCAGTTCTGACACTCTACAAGTGTTAATGTTCGTTTGTCCTTCCATTTCAGAGTTTCGCTTTTATGGATGTTGTTCTCCTTGTTTTTTTTATAAAAAAAAGTACAAAACTGGAAAGGACTTAAAGCTAATTAAAGTTTAAATTAATAGTGACACTTTGTAGATTTTCAATGCACAGTTTCCAAATAAAACTTTACAATGTGCTTTACGTGTATTTTCTTTTAAAGCGAAGCTCTTCTATAATAAGGTTCGATCCCTCTGTTTGCGATTGATTAATTCTTCAACTTGAGGCAGCGGCTACTACTGCTAAATCCTGATCAAAATAGCCTAAAACCTTCCCTAGACTAATGCACAAATTTCCAGAAAATCATAGAAACAGACAGATATCCGGTTACTTTAGTATATACTAGCGGCTACGCCCATAAAAGCCTCTAGTGGCACTTTATTTTTTTTTAAATAACACATAACACATCCTGTTACTTTAGTATAAGGATATATGATAGGTTTTGCTTCGGTTCTATGGGCACTTCATTATACTTTGAAGGTTTTGCCACTTAGTATAGGGATCTAAGGGGATAAGACAATGGCTGTTAAATTGACTTAAATCCCCAATAATGATAAACAAAATTAACCATTTCTGAAGATTATATTAGTGGTTGAAACATATGAATACTTAACTTATCAAACCAACCAATGAAAAGTCCCCAATGTTTTAAGCCAATGAATAAGTAATCGATGTTGTAAAACTTTGGGGAATAGTTTAATAAACTGACATTATCCCCTACCTCCCTGGTATTATTTAAATTTTCCCTTTAAACAAGTATGTACTAGAAATTATTTTTTTTTTGGAAAGATAATAGGTTAAAAGTTCAAATTTTCTAACTTTCTAACTTCGTAAAAGAGTATCACCGTTCGCATAAAACTGAGACACATATGATTAATTTCATATTTAACAGCAAACTCAGAGCCGATTAAATTTGAATTGTAATGTAAATTTTGGCAAAAATAAAATGTAAATATACTGGACAATGCGGATTTATAAATAAAAATAAAGCAGACTTGATTTGCGTTGATTACTCTATATAAAGACAATTTTCAAATACTCTGTCAAACTTTCAAGATTTCTTTGACATACAATATCAATGGTTCTATAAATGTCTTTTTAAAAGTTTAGAAATAAAGAAAACGATGTAGTAGGTTTCGTCGCATTTTCAGAGTAGCTTTTTTTAGGTTCTTTTAGGTTAGGTTAGGTAAATGTCAATAAATGCCCCGCAGGATTAGAGCCCCCCCAGGAGCTAAAAAAGGAGAAAGGCTTCTGTAAAAATACGACGAAACTCGCTACTTCGTTTTCTTTCCATGATCCAAAGTTTGGTTGGAAAGACAGCTGGATGCTGCAAATTAATCAAAAAGCACCTGTTGATCTTTTAGCTGCTAATTAATTGGCTGGGACTTGTCTCAATAAACTGCGCTGCCGTCTAAGTTTGCTCAAACATAACGGATAATCTTTACGTGAAGCAGCCGATTATTAATAAAGTGCACTGATTTTTTCAAATATAGCGGTTGATATTACAGCAGCCGAGCAGCTGAAAGAAGGTCTCAACATTCATGTAACAATCTGCCTATGGTGAAAAGGAAAAGTTGTAAGAAAATGGTTGCTTGGGATAAAAACATATTTTCATTACAACAAGGGTGACTTTACATTTTTAGGATAGGATATATCATTACATTTTCATTTTCAGTAATTTTTTTTCATGAACAGCTTTAATCAAAATTTAATTTTTTCAGCGATTAGCTTCACCAGTTAGACAGTTCTTCATTATATATTACTAGCGGCTTCGCACCTAGCCTCTAGATTATATTTACCACGCCCTAGCATCTAGGGGCTCTGTAATTAAAAGGACAGAAAGGGGTTAAAAATGGCTTATAACTATTCAAAGATTGAAATCTGAAAACAAAATAGCCTAAAACCATCACAGTAACTATGTGAAGCTTTCCTAGAATAGAGAACCCAATCCGTTCGGTGGTTATTGATATCTTAAGCTTCAGACAAAAAACTTACTAATTTATATAACAGGATAAGAAAATGGCTGATAAATTAATATAATAAATCCGTCAATCTGCAAGTTATACAAAAGAATATAGGATATACATATATACTATGTGGATATATTGACATGGGAAAAATTGTTGCCAATTTAGCTTGCTTATATGGACCTCTTTTATTGGTTAATTTGTTCATCCAGTAGGAGGGGGGTGGATGGATGTTATCATTATTTTAGCCAGCTGCAAGCATCACTTTATCAGAGTACATGAAAATGTGGTGCAACATCCAAGTAATAATATATCCATTATTATACTATTATATAAAGTACCTAGTAAGCTTTTTTTGTCTTTAGCGAAGGATCTCGCAAACCAACAAAAGGGGTGAAAACAGGGGTTTTGTAAACAGGGTCTACTAAAAGACAATATAAGAAGGGACTATACTCGAGTTTTCTTTACGGATTTTAAAATCTTTGTTAGGACCTAAAGCTATCATTGAGAAAATCAACTGAGAATTCATCAAAAAACTCATCAGGGTAAGATTTATAAAGCCAATAGAAGACAATTGCAAGGATCTAAAGGGATAAGACAATGGCTGATAAATTTATGTTAATACACAAAATTATCCCTTCTTTAGATTAAAATTATTGGTTGAAACGCTTGGTTGACTTAATGAACCAATCAATTAGAATTTAATAAAGGTCCCCAAAGGTTTTGAGCCAATGAATAAGAAAACGCAATAATAAAACTTTTTGGGATGGTCATATTTACTTGGAGTGTGGAGATACCCTCGCCCAAAACAGCTGAAAACCTTCCCTGGACCTTCAATAAGAAGCTTCAATGTAAAGGAGAACCATATCGGTTTGGCAGTTAGCAAGATCCTTCGCTATAGACAAACAAAACTTGCTACTTAATATAATAGGATTATCAATATTTCTTCATTTATAAAGAATTATGTACTTTATATATGATATTTTTATTGGAGGATTTAAAAAAAATAATTTCAAAGATTTTCTACATTTTTTGTAAATTTGAGATATAAAAACTACAAAGGGTTTCCGTAAAGTTGTGAGTTTTAAGACTTTAAAATAGCAGTAGAACTCTAAAATTTTGTATGGCAGTTGCTCTAATATGGTACAATATAGAACTGCGAAGAAACGGCGGCAAAACAGCTTCTAACGTTTTCTTATTCGTATGAATTTTGATTGGCTCATAAAGTTCAACCCCTAATTTTAATCTACAAAAGGGGTAATTTTGTGAATCATTATCGCTTTTGTTTATAGGATTAGTGTATCTATGTATCTATCTATCCATCTATCTATCTATCTATGTATCTATCTATCTATCTATTTATCTATCTTATCTATCTATCTATCTTATCTATCTATCTATGTATCCATCTTCTATTTATCTATGTATGTATGTATGTATCTATCTATCTATCTATCTATCAATGTAACTATCTATCTATGTATCTATCTGTTTAGGATGAGTGTTTACTGGAAGATTGGGATTGGCCTGGAGGATGTTTCACTGGGCCAGACAAAGATCCTGGCCAAAGGTGTTCAAGTCACTGAGCCCCATCAGTTCCAGGTTAGAAGGAATCCGATTAATATCTGCTGGATTAGAACCAGTTCTCAGTAATACTATCCGCGGATTATGTCTATAATACTATGCTATATATACATATATAAAACTCAGGGATCTAAATGGATAAGACAATGGCTGATAGATTTATGTACATCCCCAATTATGATACACAAAATAACCCCTTATGTAGATTGAAATTAGTGGTTGAAACATTTCAACACTCAACTAATCGAACTAAACAATCAAAATTAAACTAAAGTCCCCAAAGTTCTTGAGGTTAAGAATAAGAAAACGTCATAATTGGGCTCTTTATTACAATAGTAGCCAAAGTTTTCTAATTCGTTGGCTTAACAACTTTGGTTAGGTACTTTTATTAAAACTTGATTAGTTGGTTCTTTAAGTTGAAGGTTCTAACGTTTCAACCACTAATTGTTATTTACAGAAAGGTCAATTTTGTGTATCATCATTGGGATTATACAACAATTAATCGGCCATTGTCTTATCCCTTTAGATCAGTTGTCATAATTTTTTTTAGGAAATTGGATTTCTTTGCCATCTGAAGGACGGGGCTGGATTTTCTCTGGAACTACTACAGGTAATTCCCAGAGCGCTTCTATTGGCTCGATGTTTAGTCACGTGACAAAATAGAGCCCTGCTATTGGTTGATATTTATTCATATGATAAATATGAAGGCATCCTATTGGCTGATTTTAAGTCACTCAGTCATATTATCCGCATCCTATCCGCGGAAATTATTGAATTTTGATTGGTTTTTAAAAGTAAGGTGAGTGTCTTGTAATAGACATTAGAGTAGGGGAAGGAGTTAATTAACTGTATCTCCTCAACGCAGTGTCCTTGTGCCGTCTCTCAATTGGGTCATTGAAGATGCTGTACGTATTGGTGCAAAAAATGGGGACAATTTTTAAATTGATTGGGTTCGAGTCTTGTAATAGAAACCATTAGCATGCCTGCTGATTTTTCACTGATATTAAAGTAAAAACCATTAGATTAATTCCAATTTGGTTAGACCGGGCCCTCGGCCTCTTGGGGCTAACAAAACTGGTTTTAATCTTCTACCTTTTCATTTTGATATCCGCGGAAAGCTGTCTATAATATGATTCTACAAAAAACTATTATTTTCTAGGACACCTTTGAGAAGAATTTTGTAAAGCCTATGGAAAAACCAGAATTGCCGTTAGGTGAGTCTTAACAATTGATATTTATTGCATCGTATTATAGACAGCTTTCCGCGGATGTAAAAATGAAAAAATTATAAGATTGGAACCTGTTTTGTTAGTCCCGAGGGCCCGAAGGGCCGGGCTATTATGTTTTTTTTTTATATTCGTGAAAACTTGTCTGTAATACGATGTTATACATGTTATCTCAGTATGGCTGAGAACCAGTTCTAATCCAGCGGATATGATCGGTTTCGAAGCCATACTGGAAAAGGGATTATTTTGTACAGAAATATTAAGTGATAAGACAATGGCCGATAAATTGATATTCATCCTCTAATGATAAACCACAAAATTACCCTTTCTTTTTTTTCAATTAGGGGGAAGGATTGTCTGCTTGACATGGCACTGTGAAGAATCACCTATTAAATAGGATATATATATTGACAGTGTAAAAAAAATGTCAATTTAGCTTGCTAATATTACCTCTTTTATTAGTCAGTTTGTTTTCTTATTCTTTAGCTTATTAACTTTGGGGACTACAGTGAAATTGGTTTGGTAATGTTCAAATGTTTTAATTGTAATCTACGTAAGGGGTAATTTTGTGTATCATTATTAGGGATGTACATCTATTTATCTTCAATTATTTATCCCTTTAGATCCCTGAGTTTTATATATTTCTTAATAACATCATTTTATAGACAACTTTCCGCGGAAAGTATGCGGATAGTATGACTGAGAACCGGTTCTAATCCAGCGGATATTAATCTTTTTAACTGTGTACAGGTCAGCCTGGCAAGATTGGACAAATAACCATCAGATCTTCCAACATTGAAAAGGAAAAAACAAGATTTTTTATGCCTTTTGAAAAAAATGGCTTCTAGATTTAACTTTTTCCATCAGTTAGAAATAGATTATTATTTATGGCGTTGCTACATAAGTCCACCTCTACAAAAGAACAACACATAAAAAAAACCAACTCTACAAAGACCAACGCCTACAAAAGACCAACACCTACATAAGACCAACACCTATATATTGTTTTATAGACATCAAATTTATTAGGTAATAAATTAATACATAATCAATACATGGACGCAGTGCTCGGCCCCCTGGCCTGCCCAGCCGCGGGCGCTCGGCCCCCTTGCCTTAAACCTAACCTAACCTTGCCTAAATATTGTAAAAAAAATATTAAAAATTTGAAGAAAAAAATCTACCAACTACTTGTTATAAAATCCACAAAATTCTAAAATATAAATAAGTTAATTTACATTAAACATTCATACATAGGTTAGGTTGTAGGCAAGGTTGCCGAGCGCCCTCGGCTAGGCAGGCCAGAGGCCGAGCTCTGCAATCATGACCTTCTAGCATTACGATTTTTTGAATGTTGGCCTTTTGTAGGTGTTGGCCATGGCTCTAAACCAGTTCTATTCCAGCTTAAATAAATCAGTTTTGAAGCCTTACTGGAAAATGATATCTTGTCATTTGTATGGCCTTTTGGACCTCTAAAACAGGGGATTCCAAGAAGATTAGTCTGTTTGGTAACATATTGGGGTACTACAAGGATATCTTTTAGTACCCTTGATAATAGATTTGCTCAGGACAACAAAAGTTTGCTATTTATTTTATTATTCATGGAAAATTACAATCTTTATTATAATGCGAAACATTATTTTTAAGTAGGTATGACTTAGAAACTGTTCTAATCCAGCAGATAATAACCAGTTTTGAAGTTGTACTGGAAAATGATATCGTGTTTTTTGGCCCAGACTCTGGCTTTGTATGAGAAAAGTTTGGGGATGAAAATGTTATCCATCCAAGAAGTTGAACAGTATGGCTTTACCTTGTACTTTCTAGCTTTTACAGGTAGGTGTGTGTGTGTGAGTGTGTGTAGGTGTATGTGTGTTTATGTGAGTATGTGAGTGTGTATGTGAGTGTGTGTGGGTGTTTAAGGATGAAAATGTTTTCCATTCAAGAAGTAGAACAATATGGCTTCACTCTGTACTTTCTAGCATTTACAGGTAGGTGTGTGTGTGTGTGTGTGTCTGTGTGTGATTGTGAGTGAGTGTAAGTGTGTGTGAGTGTGTTTGTGTGTGTGTGGAGTTGTGTGTGTGTGTTTGGGGATGAAAATGTTTTCCATTCAAGAAGTTGAACAATATGGCTTCACCTTGTACTTTCTAGCTTTTACAGGTAGGTGTGTGGATGTCTGTGTGTGTGTGTGTGTGTGTTTGTGTGTATGAAAATGTTGTCCATACAAGAAGTTGAACAATATGGCTTCACCTTGTACTTTTTAGCATTTACAGGTAGGTGTGTGTGTGTGTGTGTGTGTGTGTGTATGTTTATGATTTAATTTATTTTAGAGTGTGTGATTATTTTTTTGTTTTTTTGTGTGATATGTATAGATTG